>CABPRJ010001451.1:0-313923 GCA_902439185.1 Cinara cedri | reverse complement strand
TTTTTTTTTTTTTTTTTTTTTTTTGTTCATCATACATAAAAAATACCCTCCTTTTGAAAGAATTGGCCAATGTGTATAATATTCTACCTATTTTGCCCATGGCGCATCGCCATCTATATACATTTCTTTTTTATCTGATTACTATTATTATTTTTTCTATTATCAACTATAAAAACTAGGTAAAACTATAATAACTGGTGGTTATGATGTTAACAACGTTTTTTTTTTTTTTCTTCGTTGTCCGGTTGTCGCTACCGTTGTCAGTCACTTACAGACGTTTGAAATGCACTAGGCCGAACCATAAAATATTAAAATATAAACGAATAATCAAATTATACAAAATCATAAACATTTATTAGCCCATAACATTTTCAAAAAAAACAGTATAATTTCATATACTTTACACTATTGTTATGGACACAGGCCAATGCGTCATAAAAATTACTCTCGTACGAAAAATAGTCTCGTCACTGCACCTATATAGTATACATATAAGTCACCACGAACTTAATAATAGTATTATAAAAGTTCGTAATAAGGCGCGTAGTAGGGATATTTAAAAGGGAGTGTTTTAATTTTGTAATATTTGAATATAACTTGTGGTCAGGGGTGGGTGCTTCACCAATCCTCCTTATAGTCTTCAAATCGAGTTCAGAAACTGTAACATGATCATCGAATCGTCTAACTACGCGTGTTTTAAGAACGCGAAGCATTTACTGTGTAATATACTATTAATTTAAATATACAGCCGAGGGGATGGACTTTTCGTAACGAATTGTTTAAGTCATATACATGCTATCACCATCGAGTTTTAAACAACGGACATGCGAATAAAATAATACCGTTTAACCAATTTTTCGGTTATTTATTCTACACCAATTATTCTTTTCAAACGAAAATATTTGGAATATAATATGTTACGTATACTACGCGGGTCTGACAATCGGTTTATACGGGCCGGGCATGACAGACATAATTATTTTAATGTTTAAAAGGACGCAAAAAATGCGATTATACAGAGAATTTGTTTCATTCCCCCCCCCCGGGCGCAAATGTAAAAATTGTCCTCGTCCCCGGCCGCAAAACGCTTTACATAATACGCGGCAAGGACGCGTTATTGGTTCAAGTATATCGTAACATCCTCTCGGGCCGCATCCTCTCCGGCAGCATCGCAGAAAACACGTTCGTTACACCGCGATGCAGTTTGAATTGTCGTCTCGCTCGGTCGTATTTTTACGGTCTGCGCCGACCACGCCAAATCGATCGGCTCGTACAGATATTATACGCGTATAAAATAAAAGAAGAGCATACGTGCCTAACGGAGTTTCGTGAACACGTTACACGGCCGCGAGATTCATCGTTAATGTGTGTACATATATTATTATTTTACAACGTGTGTGCCATCACTACACCTTCTGTATTATACATACCTACTATACGCGACAGAAAATGGATTTTTTTTTTTTTTTTAATAAAAACGTTTTAAACGGATTTTTGTTTTTCGAACAGAACCGATCAGAAAATTCGAGATTTGACGCGTACCCTAGCGACCAATAGCTGTACCGCGTTCTGGACGGACTGTCCACGAGAAATGCATTGGTTCAATTACGATGCGAGTGTATCGTGTATGCGTTTTGTTAACAAACCGTTTACCAGACACATAGATCCGATTAGAGGAAGTAATCGAAACACGACAAGAGAGCTTTTTCGTCGTGAATTTTGTCTTGTTGGTGCCGTGGAGAGGTCATTTTTGATTTTCCGTGTAGTTTTTCTATAACGGGGAATCATTGGGAAAATGTACGCAACAACGGTTTGATTATTTTCGTTTTTTATCAAGCAATAGAAATAACCGTAAAGACGTGACAATCACGGCATTTTTCTAAACACGTTTGACCGAACCGCGTTCAGAATTTTCTTTCCGTTATAGTAACGATTTATACAATGTTTATCCTGCCTTCCCATCAACCAAACTACAACAGTGAACAGTACATCAGCTATTGTTTTTTAATTGTTTTCTAATCCGAGGATCGAGAACGAGGATCGTGTAAAGAGTAGATGACGGGTCTCTTCGGTATGCGCGCAAAACTAATCGGATCGTGTATAATAAGTACAGGTATAATAATAAAAAAAAAAAAAACGATTCCTCGCAATTAATAAATTGTGAATTCAGAGCACACACACTTATCGGCGACAGCGGCGGGCTGTAGGTGTACGTACCTATAATATAGGTATTATATACATATATAGTCGAGGTTCAATAGCTGATATACTCACGACTTTGTCGAGAGTTTTCGTGACTAAAACGTTACATTCATCATATCGTATCTCGGCGTTTATTATTATTATTATTATTTTTTTTTATTATTATTATTTTGAAGGGGTTAATCGATTTTGATACATCCGTTTTCTCACGTACAATACACCGACTATGTATACCTATCTATACCTACCTATATAGCTGTCCTACTCGTCGTACGAATATTATCGAACTCGTCGTTATCGTTTTACGTCTCAATAGGTTTCGACAGATGATTTTTCAGATGTGTAGGTATAACCCGCCTGTATAATATTTTTGTGACCGCGGTATAATAATATTATTATACCTATAGGTACCTATATAAATAACATGTACTAATGTTTTAAGATAATAATAATAATAATAATATACTGCACATTTATACGGTCAAGTGTTCCGAAGTACGTATATTATTATGTGTACAACGATTCAGTGTTTCATGCGCGGCTGCCGCCGCAGCAGCATAATATAATATAATATCTATACGGTCTATCTATAAACGAGAAAACTGCACTGTCAGACAGTGGCGCCTATATTATTATTTTTTATACGGGTGTGTACACGTATACAATATACACATACAGGTTGGCTGAATAAATAATACTTTGGAGAGAAAAAAAAAAAAGTACAATATAAAAGTATATTATAGGAAAACCCGGGGATCTTTAAGTATATTATCGTGATTCGTTCCTCCCGCTGCGGACGTTCGCGGATTTTCTATATACGCTATTTAAACGATTTTTTTTTCCCAAGTTTCATTTAGCGTATAATATAATCGATAATAAATAATAATATGCAAAACGCCGTCTAGGTATAATATAGACCGTCCCCGATGGAAAGTCGTTTTATTTAAATATAGGTGTACACAATATACGCGTATACGCATCTATATAGTATATATTATTTATAATCGGATTAGGTATTGCGGTTTCAAAAGACTATAATGTTATAATATAGCGTGAGAGTTATTGAAAATTATATAATAATATTATTTAACGCGACGACAAATTTATATAGTGTCTATAAATTTACATATATACGTAACGTCCCGTTAAACGGTTAAACAGTCAATATACAGTGGCCCAAGAATTTTCAATGCCAGGGATATAGTTAATAATATTCATGATTCATGAACAAATCGTAGAATCTCTCTCTGTTACACCTAACCCGACAATGAGAGTTTAAAAATCGGAAAGCCAAAAAGCCGATTTGTATTCGAAAAATCCTTGTAATTGAACTCAAATATCATAATTTCAATATACAATTACTATAAATAAACACTAATAGTTGTTTTATTTTAAAGCCATCGAGGGGAGGACGTAATACCTAACTCCACCTCCTGCGTACATCATCGATTCAATCATTTATTGTATACATCAAATTGAAATTCTGTCTGTTTATCCGCTATCTACAGTTATTGTGTCAATCTTGATAACACTTGATATGCTTTACATTCAAACCAGAGGAAGGTCACTGTATAATTTTAATATCAAAATTCAATTCTTAAAAAATGGCTGGAACGGGGTTTTTGTAATTTTTGAAACGAAAATTCAATATTTTTTAAATTTGGCGATACTGATAGAACAAACAGTTATTGTTATTCGATTCAGTTATCACAAAGAAGTAATATCCTTTTTAAAAGATAAATTACCGGACAACATAGGGGTTAGGGTGACAACGGAGAGACATGTTAAATTGAATTTATTTTATTGATTTTTGCTTTTGAAAGGATTGATTCCCAGTGCGTTGTCCTAAATCGCTGCAGTTATCATTGGCTGGTTGGATGATGATATTCACTATTTTTTATTGATATATTATCAATAAAACCAAGCGGTGTAATTCATTAGTGGGTTACCTTAAATTACACGCAATATTTATCAGTTATCAAATATGCTCTAAGATAAAGTGATAGTTTAAATGTATAGTAACCATAGGTGTACAAATTTTACAGATTTTTTGGCAAATTAATTGCAAAGTATCATTGCTAGTTTGAAATCTTTAGGACAAAATGGAAGGGGGTGGTTTCCGTGAAATTAGTCCCATCATAATAAAACAAGGTTTTTCGGACAAACCATGCGTACGCAAATCACAGCAAGTTATTCGAAAACTATCATTTTAAGTTCATAATCTCTAGGACAAAATAGTGGTGGATTTCTTCGTGGATGTGATTTTGCTTAACAAATCGGGATTTATTTTTGATTAAAATTCCGACTTGTGAGAACGAATAGAGATTTCCAAAGGCCCAAAGATAAGCAATATTTTACGACTAATATAATGATAATGATAATTATGCGTGCTTTTTGAATAATCTATTTATTTATCACAAAGGTATTACGAAAAAACCCTTACGTAGAAAAAAAATTCCTGAAAAAGGAAAAAAATATTTATTTAATATTTACCTACTAAAAAAACTGTAATCAGATATTTTTACAATAGCTGATTTGAATAAATTGACTATAAATATAATAAAATTATTATTTGAAAACCCGGAATCCACATATATAATATAACATAATACATATGTATTTAGTATCTATACCTACAGCATATTATTTTAAATTGTTCTATATAGGGTTTTTAAGCAATAAATCAAAAAAATAAGATGAATACATATAGCTGTGTAGAATCCAACAAAAGTATACCTACATCACAATTTCCTCTTTAGTACCTACGGTTTTTTCGTTCATCGGTTACCTTATTATTATTTTTATGTGATAGAAGTTATCATTGCGAAAAACCTAAGAAAAAACAATTTCTTAAGATGCCGATAACTGTATTTTTTCCTTGGGTATTTTTTTGCTTCGTCGAAGCTTATTTTTCCTACGTTAGGGCTTTTTTTATCTTCAATTAATTATAAAAGCTATTTTAAATCAGAAATCATATTTGAACTATGAAATAAAACCCGCCGAGGATTTGAAATACGCATGCCGAGTAATTCAGCTATAATAAAATAAAATATTATAACTCGAAAGTTTTGGTGAAATCATAAGAATCAAAGAGATATACCACGATAATATTATTATAATTCGATATTAAAAGAATAATATAGAGAGTATATGAAAAAAATGAATAGGTCCCCACTTTACGAGAAATCTATCATGGAAACGAAAAAACGTAGACTCACTGATGGGGAACATGCTAAAATGAGAAGAGAAAAAATAACAATAAAGGTAGGTACGTGAAAATATTTTGAATCGCTACGGAAAAAAAAAATATATATATATATATAATAAAAAAATAAGAACAAGATTAGCGACTAATTTGACGTTTAACATCTCAATTTCGTATAATATAGTAACACTATAATACTTACTAATTATATTTTCTACTATTTTCTAAGTCGTTTCAGAAATGCAGTCGACAGATGTTGCGAGTAAACACTCACTATAATGTGTACCACACATAGCTGTTACTGGTACTACTTATACTTACACCACTCTTAATTGATTCAAATAAAAATCTTTAAAAAAAATCGTTAGTATGAATACATTATAGAAACACACACCCGGCTGCATCACATAATTATATTAAAATACATGTTTGTATCGTATTGTATTCCTTTTAAGAAATATGCGATAATAATACAGTGTACCAGTACCTACCTATAATATTATGTTCAAATATAAGTTTGAAACACGTGTTTTCAAAATATATTTATTGAAAACTCGTCAACTGTAATATACTGACGACTGGCTTTACTGTTTTTTCGTTAAGCGAAATTTTAACTGAATATTATGTTAAAAAATAATAGTAATAATGTTGGCGTTTCGAGCATGGTATTAATATGGTAGGTATAGGTACCCGACGAAAAGTCACTTTACCCGAATGGCGTTAAGAATAAAAAAAAAACCAGTTTGACTTTACTTTCCTTGAAAATAATGTAGTACCTATACTAACTTACTGCTATCAATGTTTATTTTATTATACCTAACATTACAACCAATAATTTCTCGCACTATTATATAAAAAAAAAAAAGGGAAAAAAAGGAGGGAAATTGGGTTTTTTTTTTACTACATACTATCATTAGCGTTTACAATAATATACTGTCAAATGTGAATTATTTATTTTACGCCTTAACATTGCCGGCAAAACCTAATAATATAATAAATATAAAAAAATAAAAACCAACACTAGTTTTCAATTAAAACTTCAACGATTCGCCGCGGTTTTTAATACGAATATAATACAATAATCATTAAGATACCAACATCTTATTTGTAGAAGTACGTGATTTATTATTATATCATTTGCCGTGTAAAATTATGTTTTTAAAGATGTATAATAAATATAAATTAGGAATTACAACGATATGTAAAGATGTACTCAACATATCTATAGAATGGTCACTTCTGAACAGTTCATACTGGCGATGGTTTTCGATAATTTAAATGAATTATTCAGTTGCGAAACGAATGCGGTCGAAATCGGGATGCAACCCGAGACTTTTTTTTTTATGATTTGGAGGTACTCAATAAATATTAGTACTCGTTTATAACTAATTTAGAGAAAAAAGTTGACAAATATTAGAATATATTGGGAATATTGGGAAATATTGAGTGGGTTATAGGTTGTTTCTTTGAGTTTGATAACACCTAGGTACCTACATTGACTGTAATATTAAAACCGACAGCATAAAGTTGTCCCTGTTGAACGCAAATTTGCTATGTCGTTATGTTTGTATAGACAGCGCATGCGGGTATCAGCTACGCTTAAAAAAGGGAAAAAATTCGAGATACAATAACCTTAAGGTATTCGCGAAACCTAAAAACGGTATTTTTAAAATTGTATTTAACTTTAGAAATCCAAATATATTATGTTTATTAAAGTTTTAAAGTATCTATTCCCAAACACATGCAGTTGTTGGCTTTAATCAAACGAAATACACAGTATATTCATTGTAAGCAATGCTCAAAGCTAGGCAATTTATACTCAATTTTAGACAGTGAGATGCGTTACTTTTCTGTTGTTTTTTTTTTTTAGAACTAAGTTAAGTTACTATAGTTCTCGTTAAAAAACGTTACTAAGTTAGTAAAGTATTGCTACTTAGTTAGAATTAATTTCACAATATTATTTTAATATTTGATATTTAATGGTACGCACTAAATGTAAATTTTAAGACAAATATATTTTTCCTAATCATTTATGAAAAAATACAGAAACATCAATAATTTATTAATCTTCTACGAATTAAATGTGTATTTGAAATACAATATATGACGTTAACTCGGAAGTAAAAGATTAACATTATATCGATAAAAAAGTAACTCGTAAAGTTACTCTGAAGAATACTAAAGAATCTACCAAGCAAATTACTCAGAAGCAATGAAATTAACTAATTTCTGATATACTTGTCCGTATAACTTCTAAGGATCGCTTATATTTCTGTAGCTTCTACATAATTTAATATTCGATAATACTGTAAAAAATATTTTTAAAACTGTGTATGCGCACACTTTGGGCGAATAATATTTTTGAAAAAAAAGGTGTATGATTTCTATAGTAGTTTTTTTTTAAAGACAAGATACTTATATGCATATATATATATATATATATAATATTACGTTGTAAAATTAAGTATAATATCTGTATTATAGACTTGTATTATAAGACTTACGGGTCGATCCGTTGATGTTAGCCGAAAACGGTGGACAGGCGGCAAGTGGTAAGGTCAATTTCATGTTGTTGCCGGTACCACCGACTACGATCGCGGGGTCGGGAGGCGACGTTTTCATGTCCCGGCACAGACTGGACACGGAAAAATCTGTGCACTTGGTCACCGACGTAGAGTTGGCCATACTGAACGAGTAGTTATAATAATATCGTGTACAGTATTATTGTTTGATCTCAAAATCAATTATTAATATTGGGTGATACAGCGCGAAATTTCGTGTACTACTGATGCTGATGCGATACTGATATAATGACCACCGACGACGTTCGAGACTTCTGAAACAAAAACGTTTTTATATTTTGTATTAATATTATAGGTATTATTTATTAAAATGGTCACGAGACCGTAATTAGAATGTAAAAACTGTTTTGCGCGGGGAAAAAACTTAGGGCTATATAGACTTATTAAGCAATCAAATTTTCACCATGGACAACGAAGAACTTGCACAAGGACAATAGTTGACCTCCACAGGTCTTTGAAGTGTCCATAATTTTAACAGCTCCAGAGCTGCTGTTCTAGTTGTGCCTATCGTGATCACTATAAGCGACAACCACTGTAGTTTCAGCATCCATACGTGAATGCGCTTTTCAAGCGACAAGCTTGTATATATAGTACCTACACCGTACACGCGTACAAGAACTACAAGATTGTACAATAATTTTAAATTTTATCGTGCGCGTTATCAATATACACACCACGTACTATCACAGTCTTATCATAATAGACCAAAATATCGTTGTTATTATTCTGATTAGTGATTTCAAGACTCATTATTCAGTCGTTTGAGACATTCAGACATGAATAATAAATAGCTAATAATTAATTTTTTTTTTCAAATTCTTTTAACCTGAGTATTTGCAAAACATGTTACTATTATAACTTATATTTTAAATTTTCAATGCATACATGATTTAATATAGTACCTTACTCATACAATTAATTGTTTTAATTTATACCTTAAACCAGTGAACGCCAAACGGCGATCCCGTTTAATATTTAATATTTACTATTGGATCTTTTGCTGTTACTATTGAATAATGGAATATGAAATAATACCGTGACTAAATATAATATTGAGCCGCACCATCCACTCACGTCTTACCTAAATATTACGTCTATACGTACAAGGTCTATGATAATAGGCCCCTTTATTTTAAATTCAAACTCTCCCTGAGTCGTAATTGTGGAAATGCGGAATGCCTTTATCGTTAAATTACACGTCAGACAGACAAATAAAGCAAATGTAATGAGACCCCTTAATCGAAAATATAGATTCGCGGTGAATAATAATAATATGTCAAGCAGTAACAGCTGTTTATAATAATATTAATTGGTTAACAATTATAATATTAATATTTATTTATTAATCGTACAGTGTATTATTGACTGTGTAATATCGTAGAGTATATTATTGACTATGTTGAATACTTAGGTAACAATTATTGTTATTATTAGGTATTGTGAACACCACCGGCGGTAAAACGATACATAATTATTGGTAAAATGTTAGGTTAAAAAGTTTAGAAAATGGGAATTATTATAATTATATACCAAACTCAATGTGCTGTTTTTCAATTTAGAACAAAATGGCGCAAATTTAGTATTACTGCAGTTTTAAGTTCTGTACGTAACTCTGAAAGTTATTGTATAAATTTATACAGTTTTATAATTACGACATGAATCTGTCTTGGAAAATACTATATTTAAGATCAGTTTAAGAAATTGAACAGAATCTGATAGGGAAAACACCGCTTTTAATTGAGGTGGAAAGATGTAGTTAAAAAGATGTAAACATTTTAGGAGGTGGTGGACCGAGCTGGAGGATTATTACAATATCTAGGAACAGTTTGAGAATTAGTTAATTAATTAGTTATTTAATATGACATTTGATAAACCAATAAAGTATTTTTATAATTCGTTAAACATAATGTTGTCTGATTATTTTATTGACTACCGTTCTCACCGACATAAACGTTAATTTCGTTTATAAACGAAATTAACCAAACGTCATTGCAGGATATTAATCATAAACTCAATTTAAAAATTAACGTTTATGTTATGACCCTTAATAGCGTTCAATTTATTTATAATATCAAGTTATATATATATTCAACATATTATTATTATATTTGATAATTTGGTCACCTATAATAAATAAACTTCTTGAAAATTATGAAATTCTATTGAAGAGTAAATATACCATCGGAATTTAATTCTAGAAAATATATTCAATTTTGATTACATATTATAATTTATTAAGAGTTTAATCATAACTATAATAAGTAAGTATATGCATTGAAAAATGTAGTATTTATGTAGTTATTATGAAGTTTTCCTCTTGAAAACAAAAAAATTACCATCGAAATCGGGCCACTTTACGAGGCATAAAAGTTTTTTCCTTGGGATATGTTTTGGTGGCAAAAACAACGCTGACACCGCGGGCCGTTTAACGGGAAAAAAATATCAAAATCGATTGCATAGAGTGGTAAAACATTACAGCAAATAAAGTACACCGCGGAGGAAACAATATTTTACTAATTTGTGATGATAATACTAAACTTACAACATGTACGTAATCATACATTTTCGCGTGCAAATAATATAAAAAAAAAGCTATTAATTAGGTATATGGAATACCTATACGGAAAACATAATATCATGTACGGAGAGTTTTTTTTTTAAATTGCACCATTGCGAGCACGGTGGAACTGAATGGGGCGTGCGCATGTTAATAGATGTTTATGGTAAATTAACTCGACAAAAAGACGTTGCAAATGAGCCTTCGGCTATAATTTATACATGCTAGGTGTATGATATCATTATACCGGACAATGATCACGAAACGTCGTCGTCTACGCGGCTTCTAATAAATTGTATACTCACGATTAACTAGGATGTGATTATGTGAATCGATCTCTACAGTTGCGTAGTTACGACTTTGCCTAGGAAGGATAAATTGAGTACGGAAACTGTGACAAATAATATAACCTAGGTATATATTTTCGTAACGTAATGTGCGAGTAATTTATAATTCAATCTGCTCTAAAAATATCATCGCTCACCGTTGGAATCAATTAATTAAGTCATTGTTTACTTTTAATTACTATAGTTAATATTAGTTCATATTGACTTCCTTCATATTAGTATATTATTATAATATTTTAGCGTGATGCAGTTCGGATAGGTTTCGTTTTAAACGAAAAAATGAACCTATACGTTCGGGTTTTTTCGATACACATTAACTAGGTTGCAATATATTTTTGATTTCTCTGACTAAAAGTTAATGAAATTTAAGTTCAAAACATAGATACCTAACCTAACTTACCTATAGACATATAAATAATAGATACTAAAAAAAGGTCAAGGGGATAGTTTTATGCCCCCCCCCCCCATTAGATACGCCTCTGGATCTCTATATAATATGAATTGATGTATAGTAAAACTTTTTTTTCTACAAGCGTACCTAATTACATTTTAACCTTTTTGTACCTAATAATTCGGTTTCAATTCACATGGGAAATATTATACTACTTATTAAATATTGGACTTCTATAATTTATAGCGTACCTAGTGCAGACATGCGTTGCTGTTAGCATAATATAAAATTTGAAATATTATGAAGCCGAGTTAAATTGAAGTCGTTATTGAATTAGGTAAAACGGTTCTGCAAGGGTTAACTCGATCTATAAAAACTATATAAAATGCAAATTAATTATATCTTTGGCAATTTTTTATCTATTTTACACAGACAAGTATTATACAATTTTCTCTCTAATGCACAGCCGCAATTTGCTGCAATATCCGTGAAAATATTATATACATTATACAGTTACTATATATTGAATTTAACCGATGTACTTATAAATCGATTATAAATTAAATAATTTATGTTGGTTTATTTCGACATAAACTCGTGGTTTTTGTTGTCAAATATCGGATCGGTTATCAGTTTTTTATCGGTAGCAAGTATCATGTTTATGTTATGATTGGTGCCTGAAGAAAAATCAAAATCGAGTTTACTCAAAACAAACATAGATAACGCTAACGGTTCGTGATAAATTAATGAAAGCTGTAATATGCGTATAGTATTGTGCAATAACCATAGGGTAAGTTTTTGACTATTTACCAACCCGAAATATTTTTTTTGTATCTAGAAAACTAGTTTTTTTTTTCTTCAAATAACTGTTATCTACAAATGTAGATATCAGTTATTTACATAATATTCTGACTGATTGTAATATTAATTTATCGAGTATTTATTCAATTTATTGCTATAGGCATTAAAAAAAAAAAAAAGAGACGAACATACTTCCCACGATGGGTGGGCCATTGTTGTAAGTGAAAAGTTGGGAAGGTGAGATGAGAATTTGATGTATGCATGTACGCATTGATTAATCATTGCTAACGAAAAACGATTCTGAGTGAAATTCGGTTATACATTTTTTGAAAGGCCTTTCAAATTCAAGGCCGCTTGGGAAATGATCCTGATAAAGTTCCACTCGGATAAAATTTCCTTTCAGAAAAGGCACTAAAATTGAAAATCGGAGAACGATTTCTTGTACACAAGTTATTTGTAATTAAAAAAAATAAACATCATTTTAAAACCAATATATTCCTCGCTTCGCTCAGAATCTAAAAGCAAGTTTTCATAGAAAATATGTTGTTGTTGTGTATTGTATGGTATCAAATTTCAAATCTAATCCGAATTAACGATTTATTATAAAAAAAAAACATTTATAAATCGACGGATACATTCGGATTTGGAAATCGACGCGATAAAAACGAGGCGATGGCCGCAGGAAAGCCGATCCCCCGTCATTTAAGCATTTTATACCGGTGTCTCAAAACGCGGCGTTGTTTTTTTAATTGAATAAAAATAATACGATGATGATGGATAATATCATGTCGCGATGACGAGCGACTATACGCGTAGCTCGTGTACGTTTTTTACACGGATTATTACACCGTCAGATGAAATCGGAAGACACCGTCGTCGTCGTCGCGGAAGGTTATAGGTAGGTATAATATAATAAATGGTTTTTTGTCAATCCTACACAATGATAAGATACGTTTATACGATACATACATATATATCTATAATAGTAGGATATAGCGTTACCTGTGCATTGTTTACGGCCGTTAATAACAATAAAAAAAAAATCGACGAATAAACGACGCGTAGACGCACCGCTACGAAAGCGATGGGCTCTCACTCAAAACCGATCTAAAAACTATGGTTACGACGACATAATAATAATACTACACGATAATGATATAATAACAAAACCGTGTTAAGGAGGAAAAAAAATGGAAAAAAATAAGACATCACGTCTTGTACTCGGAACGATATCATGCTCGATTTGCGGTGATAAAAATAATAATAATGTAATTTTCTTTTCAGACGCGTTACAATATTACAACGATAATATTATTACATTTTAATCGCGCTGTGGTAAAATGTTCGTTTAACGGCGATAATAATATTATCAACACGGAATCCAGGATAGTCGCTGACTTATTATTTTCGACTGTGTGCCCGTGAAAATATAGGCTATTTTACTTTACTTTTTTTTTTTTTTTTGTTCTTTTTACCGATGATCTGACCGTCCGCGGACTATTGTAGTTGCCGGAGTAAAAATTAACAATAATATTATAATCACGTCCGGCGGCGTAAATAAACCGCGACGACCGTACGAAGATCTTTAACGTGTATAAGAAAATAATTACGAGCGAATTAAGATTGTAAATCTTAATTGACAGATTGTATCTGGTATGCCGATTGGTGCTTACTTTGGTATATTAACGGTAACTCAATTTTACCATTTAGAAAAAAAATTATTAGAATGAAACGGTTGTAGACAAATAACCTCTTTAAAAATGTTTAATAAATTAGGCGTTTTAGAGCTTTCGGTAATAATATACAAATATGGATATCAAAAACAAACGGACATAGTTCGCACGACGCGCGCGCGTAGGCCACTGTTGTAGGTGATATATTGGGAATGTAGACGGGAAATATAATGTACATTTGTAATTAAAGATTAATCATTGATAACGAAAAAGGATTTTGAGCGAAATTAGGATATACATTATACGTTTGGAAAGCCCGTTATATTTAGGATTTGACAATAGTACACTTTGTAAATTTTCCCGTTTTTTCCACGGTTTTTGAAAACTTCTGGGAAAATCGAAAAATAACCACCCCAATCAGTTTTCCTTTCAGAAAAAATGCTTTACTTGAAAATCGGAACAAAATTTCTGGTAAAAATTGATGGTTCACAAAAAAAAAAAAAAAAAAAAAAAAAAAATATCAAAAATTAACATCATTTTAACCAATACATATATAATAAAATATTGTATAACTAAAATAATTTCTTTTTACAGTTTTCTCTTTATATATACATATATTTTTTTTTTTATGACTTATAGGCTTCAGACTCGGAATTAAATATGTACATATTCTATTGTCGTCGAGTTAAACGAAAATAAAATTTGAATTTATAAATTTTCAATAGACATTAAACTTAAAATATTATGATTTTGTTCTGGTATAAAGGCATCATCCGGGGCCTTCGATATTTCAAGGCCTGGATCCCGGCTTAATTCGGTCATGGTAATGCCAGTGGTGTATTTAAATTTTTGCTAAAGAAGGGGATATTGAGTTTTAAATTTTACCGTATAATTTACCCAGGCTAACAAAAAAAAGATAAATTTTTAACAATTTATTTATTTTTATAAGAAATTATCAATTCAATCCACCGTGAAATTATGATTAAAATCAAATATTCATCCGTAAACAAGTATAAGTAATTATTTGGTTTATTCATTACATTATTTCGGTACTAATTTAACTTTCTTAATTTTATAATAGTTCGGATAGGTTTTGTTTTCAACAAGAACACGTATACGGTCCGCGGATTTCTTAATATTTTATTAACTATATATAGGTAGCGAAATAGGTAGCAATCTATGGTGGCAATTTTTCGGAGGGGCGTGGAAAAATTTACTTATTAGATGTGAAAAATTGTGTATAATATTCTATGGTAAGGTGGCTAACATTGAAAGGATGGAAATATAGATATTTGCTTAGGGCGGCAAAATAACTTAGACCGGTCCTGGGTACCACCACATATTGTGAATTGTTGATATTTCTGATCAAAAAGCAAAGAAATTTGAATTAAATAATAGATAGTCGTAATATAAATAAAAGATACCTACTGTAAAAAGGACAAGGGGGTAGAAATATCACATATGTCCCTGATCTGTCCCCGTATTAGTACGTCACTGGGGCAGAGTGTATGTATACGAAGTAGGGTGACATTTAGGCAATAGGGGAGAAAGGGCCCCGGGTGTTAAATTTTCCCTGGAAGGAGAGGATTTACTATATAGTTTCGCAGTAATAATATAATAATCAATTACTTAAGCAACATACAGTAATGTACGCCCATAATAAAATCATTTTGTAAAATTGTCAAAATCAAAACGGATAAAAATTAATATAATGAGATACGCCAATAGCGGGTTAGTTAAGAGGGGTGGGGGCGGAAAATGTATTAATTAAATTTGTATTTCGACCCCGGGCGAACATCGGCCGTGTAGATTATCGATATTATACTTACACGACGTGGTTTTACCGGCAAACTATGACGTTTTCCGATCGAAACGGACCGCGAAGCGACGTCGCTGGTGCATCGCGTTTGATCATTATAAATTCATTATTTTTGTACGCGGGTAAACACTGAAACACTATACTCGGACGTGTGGGCGCGCGCGCGAAAAACAAAAGAACAAAAACGGCGAAACGAAACAACGGAACCCCCGTAAAAACGCGACGTGATACGCGAAAAACGGACGGAATAGAAAAAAAAAAAAACAACGGTCGTTTGGTGGTTCGTCGTAACAGTCGGAATTCCGTCTTCGTCGTCGTCGACCGAACGCGTACGCTCGTCAAGCATAGACTACCGGCCACTCGGCGGCGGCGTCGGCGGCGGCGGCGGTGGCGGTCGCGGCGGGTGTCGAGTCTCGGGTATACCGGCCGTCTTCGTCGCGGCCGCGATGGAGTGGGAATGCGGCGCCGGCGGTGGCGGACGGACGGACGGTTCGAAGCCGCGAGTGTGTTCGATAATATCGTTAGCGGGTACTGTAACAACACGTACAGGTATTGCGGCGGCGGTGCGACAGGTACGCGCGCGGGCGGCGGGCGGCGGGCGAACGGACGCGCGCCGCCCGGGCGTATCCCCGGCCAACGGCGGCCGTCCTCCTCGGTCCGGGCCGGGCTAATCGGGCCGTCGGCCGACCGCCCACAGATCCTCCCCGCGCGCGGAGGCCCGCGGACTACCCACCGCCGCCACCGCAGCGACCGGACCGACAGCCCACCGAGACGCACCGGCCGCCGCCGCCGTCGCTGCCGCCGCCGCCGCGGGACGAGCGCGAAAGCGGCCCGCGACTGCGTCGCCCTTTGTCGTACGCGCGGCGACGGCCCCGTCTCATCTCGGGAGCGATCGCCGCCCGTCCTTTTCGAGCTGCCTCGCGCGCGCGCCCGGGTCGGGGAGTCGTCAAATTATTACGGAATCGAAATGGAAAACGAAAAGAAACAAATAACATTGAATTCTCGCGGTATTACAAAGAATATCCACGGACATAATGGCGTGCAATAAACTAGATTGCTAACTGCCGTACTAACGCTTTTGGTCGAAGCCGCACGGCAGCTATAGAACGATGCGACGTCCACGGCCTCGTCATTGTATTATTATACTTTGATATTGCGATAACTGTTGGATCGGTCTTTTTACCATAATGGCAAAAAGATTAACAACGATTGTTACCGCGATGACCAAGACCGTGTGACTGTTAACGATATCACTCGGACGTCATAACAGTTCATCGCAATGTAAAAGCTTCAAATTGAACGGTGGCGGATTGAAATTGCTCTTTTTATCGCCCGTTAGAGATCAAATATAGATTGTATAGGTTTATCTGTGAGAACGTTGGTGTTCCCATAGGGTACACTACAAAATGGTATACGACGTACACTCTCAACATTTTGTTGAAAAATCACGAGTACTCTGCGTGTACTCTCCAATAGTTAACAATATATATTTTTGCCTCGAAAGCCGTAATAGTAATACAATTAATATTAACTGTTTCAGTAACTAATACTGAAAAAAATAAGTTTTCTTACGATTAACATTACTTTTTTTTAAATTTTGAGATTTAATTTTTGTATTTTATATTATAATTTATAATAAATTGGTAACTAAAAGCAGTATAAAGTTCATTAAATCACACGGAAGATATAAAATACCTCGTGTAAATCACAGAATGTAATACATTTAGGGTCGCCGTACATCCTGGAAAACTAGAACTGTTCCCGGTTTTGGCTCGGTGTACTGGTGTCCCGAAAATAAATCTCGGTACGCCGATATGTCCCGGTTTTAAGAAAAAACTAATATTATTTAATTTCGAAATCTTTTTCGAATAATAATATTGTAATCGAGAGATACAAAATTATATTTTTAACGAATACAGGACAAAACAATCACGATAAAACCTTATATACATTATCCAAATAATTATTAGTTATTATTTATTACTTTATGTTTTATAACAATCTTTTTGATGATCAAAAATAAGAATAAATGTGTTCTTTTTATAATAAATTTATAATCTGTGAAAAAATAAATACAATTTTTATAGTGTATAAATAATAAGGGGGTTTTTTTTAAACACATATAGAAACACACATAGATTATTGGTATCTAATATGATTCAATCATTTGATTGCTATTTTTTCTGTTCGTCCCGGAATTGCTTTATGAAATTATAGTATCCCTATAGTTATATAGTATGTACTCTCAAACAACTCTGTGTGAGAATACCATAATAGTTTAGAAATCCTGTAGGAGTATGGCCGAAAACGACGTTCTAGTTTTTGTACAATTGAAATTTCGGAACAAAATTTCGGTATATTTCGTCGGTATAATATTTGCTAAAAATATTATCAAAGAAATTATTTTCCACCGTGCTAAAATTTAGCATTTTATTGATGTAGTCGTAATTGGTAACGGAGCTACTGGGCAAAGATGGGTGATAACTGATAAGAAATAATGCGATATGGATTTTAGCCTATAGGTATTAAAGTTGATTAAATTTATTTTATATATTTTAGCCTGGTTACAGAGTTTCTCGCTACTTCAGCTCATTTGTTTTTATTTAAATACTAAAGTGAATTAACAGCAGTGCAAGTTACTTACACGGTATTTACACGGTGAAGCACTAGAAAAGTCACAAAATGGCGTCACCATTCAAACGGTTTCCTATAACTGACCAGGTAAGCCAACTAGAGAACTCTGGAGATGTATAGATAACTAGAGAGCCTAGATAATAAGATTATTGTCTAGACTCTCTAGACAAATCATTCGGCAGACGACCAAAAAAAAAAAAAAAAATGATGACATAAAAAACACTACAGACGAAATCGTATGGCTTGGAACGAGAACCGAGAGTGTCGTTATATTTAATAAATCATTAATTTTATCCGTATAGATAGATAGTAGAATTGTAAGTATAATTTATACGACAGTATAATATTATTAGTAATTAGTTAGGTATTGCTATTTGTATAAGTTATTTATTCATAATGTGATTTTAACTAATTTTGTAACAATTTAGATTGTGCCTGTGATACATTTGCTGAAATATACAATTAAAGACTACAATGCCGAGGAACACAATTGGATTAAATTATGCAAATATCTAATCTAATATTAGACATGTGATAGCAATTATAAATATCTACATGAAAAATTTAAATAACATAATAATTTTATTCTATACATATTTATAGAATTATTATACTACATAAACCGTATATTAATATTCATAAACAATACTCACTTCATATAGGTATACATGTTTATTTTTGTTTTTTATTTTTTTCGTACGGTAACGGTTGAAGTGTATTTTGCTCTTGAAAATGTAATATAATGAATAACGGGAAGTTAAAGAACTGTATACGAATAAACCTTGGAATACAATAATATATTATAATTATCTTAAAATCAAAACGCAAATAATTTTTTAAACTAAATACACTGGAAATAATGTGAACTAATAAATAACGAAAATGTTTAACTACATATTAAATAATACATTTATATTTATTAGTTAGGTAATTTATATTATTTACATATTAAACCAATTTTTCGTCAAAACAAATTTAATAAAATAATCGATTGCTTCTTCGACCAAACCCCCTGTTAAAATAATAAAATCGTTGTATTGTAATTTGAAAAAAACTAGAAATGTTTCGTCTTTTTTTGGTTTTCTATAATTATTATAAAAAATACTTAAGATATATATATATATAAAAAAAAAACGACTTGGACAGTGGCTATATCATATTAATAGGAACAAATTGATCGCTTGTAATTTTTCGATTGGAGCAATATTTCTGGTGTAAAACATTAGTTGAAAATATTAAAAACAATGAAATCGGTCACTCCGTAAATATTTGCCGTTTTTCCCGATTATTTCGAAAACCCTTTGGAAAATCAAACAAACTAATCTCTTATTAATACACCAGCTACACAAAATTTCCATTCAGTAAAGGTACTTTATACTCTATACATCGGTGCAAGATTTATTTTTCGAAAAGTTGTTTACAAAAGTTAGGCAGTAAAAAAAACACAAACACACATTGTAGTAAAATCAATAGACCCCTCGCTACGCTCCGAATCTAAAAATAAAAATATTATGGATACAAGAGTAAACGATTCCGAAAATAATGAATAATACTCTCAATACTCTTAACAACTACACTTAACAATACTCTCTCCTTCGAGAAAATCGCTAGTTAATGGTAAATGAATCGCTCTGTATAATTGTTAAATATAATAAAAAGTCACTGCAGAAAATACACTATTTAAATGCATGTAATCAATTTAAACTTATAATAATTATTATTACATATGCATATTTAATCCGAATAGAAAATGGGGCGTTATGGTTTTCCGCATCGTTATAGTTATACGTCACAGGTTAGGTCTCAGGTGAAGACATTTTTTCACGTACGTTGTTCAAGTATCCGAACTCCAAATAATTTGTGTACCATCGGCACTACTTTTGACGATCAATATTCAATTATCGCGATACTGTGATATGAAAGCCGATTTTCTCAGTTTTTTCCCATTTCGTTTGGCAATTTGGCAATGATTTTTAATCATTCATTGACCATGATAAGACTTTCCCGCTAGACTTTTCCACATCGGTCAGTAGAGACTGGCCGATGCACATTTAAAGGAAACGGGAGGCACGGACGAAAACGACTTTCCGGGAAAATTTATAACTCATTGTCAAATTAATATTTGTATACGATTCTTTTTTTTTTTAAGTTTTTTTTATACATTCTATAGACCACATTGAACTCTGATTTTTTAATTTTTTTTCCAAACAACGGTATAAAAAAAGCTTAAAGTTTCCTCTTTTCAATCTACGAGTCATGAAAGTTGTTCATGTGAGGCATGTTTTTGAGCGAGTAATGCCTCTGGTCGTTAATTCATCAAATTTTATTTTATTATCCGTATCCAAAATGATATTTTATTTTTCCGTTCATACACGAAAATAAATCTCGAATGAAAAATGAAAAGAGTTAATGAAAAAATTGATAAAATAAATAATAATGTACATAATATTGGGGGTAATTATTTTAAAACTATTACCATCCCATACAATAATAATAATAATTATATACTCTATTGAGATTAATTAGGGGGACAAAAAAAGAAAGAAATTATTTTCAAATCAGTGAATATCATAAATCATAACGTAAATGCGGGGAAAGTAGGTGTACCCACATAGCGTAATAATATGATGTTCAACTGTTTAACTCGAAGTGGGTTTCGGAAGTGAATTATTATTATCATTGTTATCATTATTATACGCCACCGTATTTTCGAAAACAATGAGCCGGTAATCACGTTTCGGTGTTTAGAATGGATTTGCTTCTTTTTTTTTTTTAAACCGCTTAAGAATAGATAGGTACCTACTACAAAAAGGGCAATTGGGCTTAACGAGTTTTTAGGACGATATTATAATAATAATTTGACTTTTTTCCACATTTGAGAATACCTAATATTATTTTTCATTATGTTCCTACCTACAATTGTTATAATTTATATAAGTACCTAATAACATTTGTATTATTATTATATTGTTTCCGAAACTGCGCACATTTTGGGTATTAATGCGTGACGCGTAGGCATATTATATATACGATAGTCAACCTGCAGTATTAACTGACAATGTTACCACGAAAATAATTTCATTTATTTTCGACGTCGAAAATAGTACGTGTCCACCTTCATTCATAAATATTTTACGAAAACTAATAAAATATGTATAGATACGACTCACTATAATAATTGGCTGAAGGAGAGCAGATTATCCGGGAAAAATAAACTGGTCAAGTGCGAATTGAACTTGGACTCAGAAAAGACGTTTTAACCATGATCAGAAATAATTTCCCTGTCCTCAAATGCGTTCGTTGCGTTCATAAATCACTTATATAATTTTGTTTCTCTATTCTATCAAAAACTGTTTTTAGGATTTGTTGTTCATGTGACCGGCATATGACTGTCTAATATCTCATTTCGTTTGGAAGTTGAAAGTTTGCTGCAGTAACAGACAGACGTCCGGAATACCTACAACGGTATGGAACCCTAAACAAATTGTTTGATTGAACAAAAGAAAACCCCCCTTTTGATTTTTAAATAACTGTAATTATTATTAAATTAAATAAATCATTATAAAGTTATTAATACAGTGAAACCTCAATATAGTGAACAGTCATGAGGAATAAAAAACTGTGTACTATAGGGAGACGTATAAAAGATTTATAAAAGATAAATATAGTATTTTTATTGTATTCTTGGTCTTAATTTTTCTTCGCTGGTCCGGTCCGGTTTTTGAAAAAACAGACCACTATAGTGTCTGCGGTTGTGGGGTCGGTCACCGAACACCGACCCGAAAGCAAACGCTATAGGTATCAATGTTACCAACAGATTGGATACTGTCTAATCTGGTCTGTCGGACTATAATATGGTTGCACAAAAATTGATTCATCTGTGCAGATGGCCTCAGTGGCGGAATCACTGATAACGACCGCACGTCTAGTCCATCACATCTCATCGACCGGCTCGTAAGGCGAGTGATAAAGCCATCTTATATGCCATCAGCGTCATCGCAGATGAATCAATAAGAACATGAGGAGTGATTGCGACGCGGACAATTTATTGATATCGGTTTTATATATTATTTTTGTTCGGCACTGTGAACGGGCGAAACCGGGCGAGATCAGCTATAGTATTATACATTTGAAAATTAACTTGTCGAGATCATAATTTTACATCCGCCTACTTATTTATAATATTTGCATATTAAATTCGCCTAACGTTATGTTTATTATACTCTTATAAATTATATACTCGTGTATACGAACGTATAATACGAAATTGCCGCGTCCAAAGGTGTAAATATAGGTAGGCAGATATAGGTACATTATTGTACTACGTAAAACGGGCAACTGCAAATTTATAATAGTGACGATTATAATATTTTACTTGTATGAGTGTATAGGCCACGTAGATACCACACACTATAAATCATATGATATTATTTTTTATAATATATTTTTACGCCATAAAAGTAGCTTTCACAACGAACCCGAAAAACATCTGCAGCGGACGGCGTTCCTAAACAATAACGACCGTTTTACACGATTATCTTATGGGAAAATTATTGTATTAACGGAGAATAATAACAATTATAATAGCTGTGGTATTTTATTCTATCTCTTTCCCAATGGATATAATATTATAATCTAACCTATGCATTGAAAACACGTTGCGGTCGTATATTGAGAGAATTGGATCGTGCGAAATTATTTCGAGTCGAAATAAAGCCGCGTGTGTGATGATGATGATTGATATACGTAACAATGGATACACGGAGTACTTGACCAGCGAACTTTTCTATTTTACGCTGTGTACAAAAAGTTTCACTATTATTTAATTAATATAATAACTGCAACCAACGTCTATAAATTAGTAGACTGGACGATATGCGCTGGATAAAAATGACTCTATTTATTAATTTGAAAAACAAAAAGGTAATTTGTTTAACATGCTAAGAACGGAAAATCCAGGAGGTACGGCAGTCTATTAGATAGTAACTATATAAAGCTACGAAGTTCGCACGGGGCAAGTAAATAATATCTGGTGATTTATAAAGAACGTCGGACTCAAAGCCGCTATAAATCGGATTTGGTTTTGAAATGAAAAAAGTCAAATACCACATGCTTTAAATACTATTCCGGAGATTCCGGAGATGTTGAGGTTTAAACGTGACAACAGAAGCTCATTCACAACTCATCGAACAGAGTCACCAATCTATAGTAAAATCCTTAGTCATTATTTAGTCTTTAAAGTCCGGGGGGACGCTTTAATTATTGTCGTTGTGACATTTTTAATAACAATTCGCGTGACTAGTAATAAAAAACCAATACCTGCAAAGAGATAAAATATAAAAGTATAGGAGCTAACTTAACTATACTCAACCTTTGGATAGACAAATTTGTGGTATCTAGGTAATTATTGGTACTCACCTACCTACAAAAAAAAAAAAAAAAATTGAAAAATGTTAAATAAACATTTTTCATAATATCTATTATTCTAGCCGTATTTTTAGATAGATAGTTAATATAACGCAAATTCTCAAATTCTAGTATATAAATTCAAGTACCCCATTTTAGAGGTTAAAAAGCCATATGATATAATATTATTCTTATCCCTATTAAATTCAACGTATTATTAATGCGTACATTCGTAATTTTTACATACGCCGGTCCTTGTACGCCACTGCAGGCTCGAAACGATGTCAAGCATCACGGAAAAAAAAAACAAACTAACCAACTCTTCTAACGTCTAAAAAAAAAAACCGTCTCCGCGTGCTCTAATACACACCGCTCATAAATACGAGTAAAAATACCGAAAATCTATAACATTATAATAACTTGTGTATATTGTAACACACGACACTGCGGGGTCCGACCTCACACGCACGGTAGCGGTCGCATCGACGCGTATTATTATTAATAATAATCGTCGTCTTGGTGCGACGGAGGCGGAGGAGGCGGAGGAGGCGTCTGGGCCACGACTATTTTATAAAAAATAAAATATACGATCCCCGACGGTTCGGATACGCCGAGGCCGATCGGGTCGTACGATGGGCACAATAAAAAAAAAAAAAAAAAAAAATCGGTAAACAGACAAAAAAATAAATATATTTTATACATAATGTTATATACGGCGTGATAAAATATTATTATAAACGCGACAGGCGCACCCGCGGCGGCTCCCGACGTCCCAGCGACTTCACGATGATCAAACGGCGGAGACGACCGCGACGACGCGACGGTAGCGACGAGTTCCCAGAGAAGCGCGCGGAGTACGCACGCCGGGTTCGCGTGACCGTCGCGTCGCGCGCCGCGCGTTGTCTTCCATTCATCCGATAAGATGTTATTAAATTATTATTATTATTATTATTATTCCCGCTCGCCACTGTTTACTATATTTATTATCGTTACGATGGTTATTTTTACCGCGGATACTACGGTCGCGCGACGACCTATATCAGTGGCGTACACAGATGGAGGGGGGGGGGCGTTCAAACCCCCCTCCCCTGAAATGTCTTCTTTTACTATGTTTCTTTTCCTAAATCGAATTTTACATTCAACAACATAACATTATCTTATACCGCAGACTAAAATAAAATCGTATTTCATCAAAAATCATTTATTCAGTAGTAATGGCGATAGTAATTTGTACTAATAACTGTACTCATAATACGTGCTATCCCGCCCTCTCTAGGAAATTGTTATAAACAAAACTCCGCATAAAAAAAAATCCCACATACTCCACTGATCTGTACAATGGATCGCAGCGTCGAGTGGCGCTGAACGTTCTTGAATCGAATTTGACAAAAATTTCTAGAAGTTGGGTTTTTTTTCTTATGCGTAAGAAAATGTCCCATTTGCTATCGGCATTCCTATACAGGAGGTAGTGGAATTTTATAACAGTATTACGGCTCAACTCGATGTAGTACTCGATGTCGTTTGAAACGTTTTTAAGGGGAGTATGACGTGCTTTTCCGCTAAGTATATAGTAATATTAAGATTAAGAAAAAAAAAAAAAGAAAATGAAGATATACTATCAAACTCACTCGTTATAAATCTGTAAAATAAAAATTAATATCATTCAAATACAATGATACAAATATATTATTAGACATTGCTATTAATCTTAAGTATTTAAAATTATTGTTATAATTTTTTTTTATGTAAACAAATTATCTCCACCTCATTATTAAATTGTTTAAATTTTTAAATCTGATATTTTACATTAGGTTGAGCATATCGCTGCAATATAATAAAATCGATTGCATATATTACAATATATTACAGGTACCAGTATGTACCAGTTGATTATCGCGATATTTGAAGTTTTTTTTTTTTAAGTCAGTTAAAAAAAAAAAAAAGTCAGAGTATTAAAATATTATTTTATAGGTGCACATTACAGTTTCTCCAAATTTTTATTTTATGTCTTTTAAAAGCATAATATTATATAGGCACGAATTTATTTTCCTTATTTTACCTCTATCTATACAAGTTGCTACCGGTTTAAAAAAATCAAAAAAAATTTTTTTTAAAAAAATGGTATTTTACATAGGATAAACAAAAACAAAATATTACACATAATTCTCCTCAAATATTTTTTTTTTTTAGTTTCTGAGTGGTACGAGGAATGTATTGGTTTTACAATGATGATTATTCATTTTTTTTTACTTTTTTTTATGTGAACACTCTTTCTATCAGAAAGCATACTCTAATTTTCAAGTATAGTACTTTTTCTGAAAAAAAATTTTCTTTGGGTGGTACTTTAGAGAAGTCTTTTTTTCTCATTAATATTCAAAATAATGAGGAAAACTCCGTTTTTAGATTAAAAATAAGGTTGTCAATCGTATTTATTTATTTTTTGTTATTATTAAGTTTTTATTATTTAAACCTTTTTTAAATAATCATTGTTGTCATAGAAACACACTTTGTTTTGTGTGTAATTATGACATAATTCCATATATTGTATTGTTGAGAATGCAACATTTTCAACTATACTCGGCTCAGAATCGTTTTTTCGTTAGCAATGGTTTACCGTTGCTTACAAATATACATTAAATTCTCGTCTGTATTTTACCTTCCCAACTTCCCACCTAAAAAATTGAAAACATTTTCGGTTACTAAAAATGCTCCAATTTTTTCACGCCGTACTATATTTGCCTAATAATACTTAATTGTTAAAACTCATAATAAATTTTCCAAAAAATTAATTTGTGTGTTTTTTTTTTTTTTAAACATTATATTTGGTTAGAAAAATGCTCCAATTTGATCACGCAGGTTGTAACTCAAATAATGCCGAATTTCTGTCTGATGGAATTTTATTTTAAACATTGAAACGAAATATTCAAAGGTTTGTCCCAAAGGTCTTCTTATTATTTTTTTTTTTATTTTTTCTCGAACATTTTTCTGGTTAGAAAGAATAAGGCTTCAATTGTTCACATCATACCTTAAAAGGTATTTTTGATTTTTCGCTGGATAATATTTTATTTGGAAAAAATATCTAAATTTCAGAGATAGTTTTTTTTAATAAACTTAAAAAACAAAACTAACCCGTTGATTTATGGGTTAAGACTATTTTAAATTTATATTTAATGTATACTTTTTAATTATATTAAAACAAATTATTATTCAAATAAACACGTTTATATGTATTTGCAATGTTGTGTTTTGAAAACACGTATAATCAAATAAGAAATTAAAACTCATTGCAGTAACGTTTCCACGAGCGAGCGGTGCGGCTACTCAACCGTTAAAAATCTAGTGGGAAAAAAAAACAAGACTACCTATACGCGTTTGGTATTAGTTGTTTTTTATTTTTATTTTTTTTTTTATCGTATTACCTATTTATCTAAGGGGGGGGGGGAGTTCCTGACTAATTTGTGACAAAAGCTTTACTTGTTCTACCTCTTCCACAGCGATGATGGTAATGAGTATGTCAATGTAATTTAATGGTTCGTTTTCCGATCGGTTTATTTGCTCAGCAGTTCGAGACTGAATCACGAGAAGAAAGTTCAACGTGCGTGACATAGGATGCTTCAATAACCGATTGGTCACACCCGGTTTCGAGGATATGAACATTTATACGTATCGTCGACCGTGGCACCGGACGTTTATAATATAATATAATAATATGTGTAATTGAATAACCGCGGTGCAAGTGTAAAAAATAAAAAAACCAGTGTGGATCGAGGTGTAATAATTTTTTTAGGACAAAAAAAAACGCATTGGTACATAACAGTTTTGAAAATCATCCCTGGTGCGCGTGAAATATTTATTTATATACGGAACACTGTGATAATATGATATGGGAAATAATATGTAATATGTAATATTATATAGGAGGATACGGTGGCGGATGCAAGGAGGGGGGGGGAGGCGACAAGGCAATCGCCTCCATCCTTAGGGCCGTGTTTTTTACGTAATCATTATAGTCTATGATTAAAAAAATTACAACATTAGAGTTTACTATTTTATTTTTAATACTAATTGTATTAAACCTCCTGTTAAATTTTCTAATATTTCTGTTATAGGTCTAACAATTACAATTTAAACCCGTGAAAAACAGGCAAACATAAAATATCTAGAAATAGCTCAGAAAATTTCACCACATATATATAAAATGAAAATATGAACTTTCTGTAAAAATGTTAAGTCTTTACAAATATTTTTAACTGAATTATAACAAAAAACACAAAATTGAAAATAATTTGATTATTATTTCCGTAAACTTGCTCGTTATTTTTACGTTTTTTTCGGTTTTGTTAAATTATTTAAAAAACTAATAAGAAAATCGAAAAACGACTATCATAGTCATAAACAAAATTAAATATTCAACAAAAAAGGTATTATGTCGTTTTTAAACGGGAACAATATTTCTGGTGGAAAACATAAAGCGTAACAATTTAAAATAATAAAAAAACGTAAAATCGCTGCCGTAAATAATTTAACAATTTTTCATTTTTCGTCTTTTTCTAGTTTTCCCAATTATTATATAAACTTAGAGTAAAGATAAAAAATGACTAACTTATAACTTATTTACCAACATGATTAAAAAGACGTCCTAAGATAACAGGGTCCAGTGCAGCCACTTTTATAGGTACCTAATTTAATGTATATCTGTTAGCAACGATAAACCATTGCTAGTGAAAAAAAAATTCTGAGTGCAATTCAGTTGATAGTGATACCATGTCAACAATATACAGAATGATTTTTTATCATGAAGATTTATCATTTATTTCCCTTACTTACTTATCCGGTCTAAATTTTATCTGATACTTGTGTTATGCATTTTTACTGGTAGAAAACATTGTCCGTGTTTTTATAAAATTATGAAACCGTGAAATTGTACGTTTTTCTACGTTTTTTTCCTCCTAAGTGGTTTTATTTAAAAAATGGTATCAAAAATAAATAACCTTTTAAAATTATCATTTAGAGTTTAAGTATCATTTAAAATACTTGAGCTTTCAGAAAAGTTATTACAGTTATTAAACTTATTAAAGTTATTTACTAGGAAAAAACGTGTCCACATACTAGAATAAAGAAAAAAAAGAAATAAACATCTTGGTAAAACAAATAGCTCCCTCGCTACGCTCGGGATACATTGGAGCAAGTTTTCTGTGTGATGTTATTTACACACACATAAAGAAAAAAAACTCCACATCAAACCAATACCCAATTGATCCTGGGCTACACTCCGAATCTAAAAAAAAAACCGGTTAACCATGAATAGGAATTTCACGGATTTTTACTATTTTCTTATAAATTTGAACTTTAAATGTCTATAAAAATAATGATTTCGTTACGCTCAACTCTTTTTTTACCACTTTGTTCCTAAAACCTCTATGATACATTTCATGTTTAATTTTCGAAAAAATTTTTCATCCCCGTAAAATCAAAAAAAAACTGAACAAACTCGACCATTTAAAGTGGCTTGTAAATCTACAGAATATTTTGAAAATTACATTAAGTCTATAAAGAGCCATTGTAAATTAGTACTTTTTTAACATTTCAGATCTCTATGACCTACGATTATTTTCAACTGAAATACTAAAAAACAAATTCGAAAATAACGGAAACCGTTCATATTGCGTCCATTTTCCCGGTTTCCTATATCTTTTCCCCGTTATTTAGAAAATTACAGACAATAAAAAAATAAAATGACATCCTCAATTTTTTAACTAGAAAAATATTACTTTTAGAAAAAATGATGTAGTCGATTAACGGAGTAAGATTTCTGTTAAACAAACTCACAGATAGAAAAACTATTATAAAACCAATATACTAAATTCCTGACAATGTACGTAAAAAACTTGCTGAAAACACATTTTTGTGCAACTAGTAGCTTCTTTATAATACCCAGAATCTAATTATTTAAGTAATCATCTTTATACTTATTGATATTTGCATGTTATTATTTCTTTTTATACAAAAATGTATTATACTATAGCATTACCGGTTTTACTTCCCGGAAATAGATTGTTACATATAATAAACACCACGGTATCATACTGAAAACAAACAAGTACATTTTCACGCAGTTATTAATAATCACTTATATACGATTGATAATAATAACAGATCTTTACGCAGAGGAAAATCTACAACAGCCAAAACTAATATTTCAAAAATCTAAAATGAAATTAAGATATTCTAGAGGTGCGTATTATATGTTATTAACTAATACATTTTAGACATGCAATAATCATATCAACGATACTGAATATTATATACAACTACACCTGATAATATGATAAATTTATGGATTATATACAGGTATTAGGTATACATTTTATCCTATTCCCAAAAAGAAGGAGGTTATCAATGCGTTTTTATATGTGTTTTATGTTTATTCGCACATAAATATATTTAAGTTTCACGTATATATTAGTTATTAAAGATAAATCGTTCAAAAACTAAAATACAAATAATAGGTATTATGTAGTAAAACCTCAAAGAATTATTAAACTATATAATATGTATTCAAATTCTCAAAGCATAATGTACTACATATTTTATGATGTCTTATGTTTTGAATACCAGCAACTATGTCTTGTCATTATACCCAAGTAAATCATATACATAGATACAAATTTAAATAGGTAATAGTATAAAAAAATAATATTGAAAAGCGATTTAAAAAAAAAAAAGTATATTTAGGCTGTATTATTTGTAATTTGCAAAATTAAATCTTGAACAATACACCGCATATAATTTTATCATATAAGATTAACAAGATTATAATATTATATATCTAAAAATAGAGACTATTACATACTGGTTTGTTTCTGTTACGTGACGATCAAACTATGGTCAGACACTCTGCATTATCTGGGAAAGTATTAAATAATTTCGGAATTTGTTTTACAAACCATTTAAGAACTCTACTTAGAAACATTTCTCTATTTTATTATTTCTGTCACCTTTATTTTTGGGAGTAAAACTACTATCTATTATTGATTTTCAAATGACAACATTCATTAAAAATGCCACTAATAGATGGAGTAATAGTTTAAATGAATTTTGGTGTTGACATTTTTGATTTCAATACCAAAGTCTATTTAACTTTAAATGCCTATACAAATAATGATTACATTACGCTCAACTTTTTTTTACCACTAAGTACCTATAACATATGATATATCTCATGTTTAGTTTTCGAGAATTTTTGCTGAGCTAAAAAACTAGTATCCCCGAAAAAAAATGAAACTGAACAAACTCGGCTATTTAAAGTGGCTTTCAAATCCACAGAATGTTTTAGAAATCACACCACATCTATAAAGGGCTACTATGATTTAGTGCTCTTTAAACATTTCAGATCTCTGTGACCTACGACTATTTTCAACTTAAATACTAAAAAAAAAAAAATAGAAAATAACGGAAAACGTCCATATTGCATACATTTTCCCGTTTTCCCTATGTATTTTTCAAATTATTTAGTAAAAGCGTGTAGCTACGTGTATTACGTATATTCTTGTGCCGAATAGGAAAGGAGCCATTTTGATTTTTTGCATCGGGGCCGAATTTTTATACTCACGCCACTGGTTAATATATTGTAATATTATATAGGTACCTACCTAACCTACCTACAATATAGATATTATCGTGTCTGATGTCTGTGTTTGCGCCGTTCGCGGGTACAATATGCGAGTATAATATTATTATAATGCGGTTTTATCGGTGTTTTCTCACGAAAGCACACACGTCTCCCTCGTAAGTCTTGACTATACCGTCCTTCGTTTTTTTTTTTTTAGCCTTATAAATAATGCAAAATGTGTATACCGGCGTAGGTATATTACACACGCGTTCACCATTTGAGTTGGATTTACTATCGTATTTTATTATTATTATTTACTTTTTAACGATATGCTTCATGCACATTAGCCCATGCATACGCACACATACACACACACACAAACACAAATACGTATGTACGTAATATTATTATAATACGATATTAACAACACGCAGCTCGTAAAACTCGGGGGAACGATGTCAAAAGTATAGGTACCTACATATACCTACATACCTAATATTGTATAGGATATAGGATATTATTACTGTTATACCAGACGGCGACGGCAGCGATTTTTAACGGAATATAAAATTTTAATAATCTTTATACTTTTATATTGTCAAATTGATCGTGGCTTTTATGTTATACTACGTATACGGTATACAGGTAGGTATATTTAATGTACTGTCTCAAAGGTATGCGCAGGAAATAGTAGATTATGGGTTTTATATAGCCCCCCCCCCCACATTGGTTTAAAAATAAAACAATATTATGATTATTTATTTAGAAATTTTATCTTAAAATTATATTTTTCAGGAAAAATAATTTATTGATTAAAAATTGACTTTTTTTGGATCCAGCTTTTGAATTTCCATAATCGAATTTAATAGAGTAAAACGTATTACGTCCTATTCGTGATTATTATAAAATACAACCCCTTCCATTGAATATTCCTGGACACGCAACCGTATACTGAATTATTGTATTATTTCCATATATTATCATGGCTTTTATGGTTGGTTTAATGTACACGAACAAGATATGCAGTCGTATGGGTAACCTACATTCGTATAATGTACCAAACTGAACATATCACACATTCATCATGATATCGTATATCGATTACAGAATCGATGAAAAAAAATAGATTTTTTTTTTTTTTTTTTGAAAATACGTTTTCAATAAAATTTCTCAGTGGTTTAGCGTGTTCAAACGACACGGGGTATAAATGATCCGCCTATACGTATTTGGAAAATCGATCTCATTTCTATATTATAATGTATATGTGTATAGGTTTACTGGAGTCACATAACCATGTCCTGTACACGCGTACCCGCTGATTACCATTTTTATTAAACCCACAATATCCGTAATGTGTCTAATAATGACGTGTAACACTATAATACCTACACGGTGTATAAACTTATATCGTATAGATATTGTGACTAAACCATTTAGTAACTTTTACATTTCTATACTCGTAACATACTATACCTATACACGCGTATTATGTATATAGATACCTAATAATAATTTTTCGAAACAAAACACGCACGCCGCAATAATGCTGTAAAACCACTATTATTAAATCAGACGGACCGGACACCTAATAAGCGACTGTAATTATTATTAGCTCTATACGAAAATTATTTTCTCAATATATATACCTCTAGTATAACAAGGAAGGAAAAAGTTAATCATGTTATTTATATTATAATGTAATACTGTTGAGAGTTCGGTTTTTTTTTATTTTTTTATTTTTTTTTTTTATTGAATACCATAAGTATATACTATGCGACTAATGCTCATGAAAAATAAAAATAAATAATTATAAAAATAGTGTTTTGTATTTAATTTACGGGTGTCCGTTCTTCTCGTAGTAAAACAAATAATATGTTTTGATTGAATAAATACGATTAAAAATAACAGTACCTATATAATATTTTTTTTCCGATTAATATTATTATACAATCGGCCCAAAAATCGATATCTAAACACCGTTTGGAGGACGTGAAATATAATTATACTATACTTGTTAAGTTTTAGGTAATAACTAGGTACTGAACCATCAAAAGTACACGGATACAAATATAATTGATCCGAGTTCTGATGTCCAAATTCTGTCATGATAAATGACGATTAGTATGAATCATTAGCATGATATCAACTGATAGCAAAATTGTTATCTCGATTAAAACCAATGGGAGATTGAAAGAAGTTATACATTTTGAAAAAAGTCTTTTTAAGAACCTACTTTTAAATTTCCATTATCGAGTTAGGTTTCGATCAGTATTGACCAACTACGGCCCGCCAGCCAAATTCGGACCACGATCATTTATTAATTGGCCCATCAAAGTATTCAATAAAAATTGAAAAAATGTGCGTACAATGAACTATAATACTCGCTATTAACTTAAAAAAGTTTAAATTCTTGGCCCACTAAGAATTATTATTATTTTTTTTTATGGCTCTCTGTTTTTACAAAAAAGGTCGTCACCACTGGTTTACACGAAAACTCTCCTATTTATGCATTATAATTATTTACCGTCCTATTGAATATTTTTGGGCACGCCATTGATAATACATAGTCACCTATCAAAGAGAGGGGGGACTTTAGACCACTCTTCCCTTTCGTTCGTGCTATACATTATGCATAATGTGTATAATAAATCAACGAAGTCCCATCATTAGTTGATTTTAAAGACAAAAGCAACGTCGTCGTGACGGTTAAAATAAGTTATATCATATTTGTTAATATTTCGAGAAACATATAGGTACATTACCATAAATTACACGAACCTAAACTTTACTGAGTGTTCCAAAAAGATATAATCATTACAATATCTCGTTAAGTATAAACTTTGATTTTACAATGATGTTTAATTTTTTGTTTCATCATTTTTTCCTACCAGAAATTTTGCTTCGATTTTCAAGCGTAGCACTTTTTCTAAAAAAAATTAATTTGACTGGAGAGGTACTTTAAAAAGGTTATTTTTCATTTTCCCTGGATTTCTCATAATGAATGGGTAAAATTGGGAAAAAAACGTAGAAAAATGAGAAAATGTACGAAATATATCATTTTTAAATCGTAAATATTATGGCCTTTCCTGCGAAGAGCTACGGGGAAGAACGAATAGTCAATATTCGTAAAATATTCAGTATTGCAGTTTTAAAGTTTCAGAACTTTATTGAAACCTTTTAAACCGTATATTAATTATTAAACCTTTGTTATATAATTTAACTGTGATACTTATTCCCCAACTCGATTCGCATATCAACTCGTCCGGAAACAAATGACAAGATGATAATATTATAATTAATCGTAACGTACAGATATACGAGTACATTTAATGTCCCTCTATACCCTATACTTTCCCGACTTCTCACGTACAACAATAGCCCACCCATCATTCGAATTATGTTCGTGTCCTTTTTTTTTTTTTCGACAATTTATGAAGAAATAGTAACGATAAGAAGGTATTCCATAAATAGATGTTATAATATCTCGTTAACAATTTGATTTAAATAAAAAAATGGCAAAGCTAAAATGTATTCTAACTTGAACGTCATCTATTTATGGAATTTTTAGTATGGGTTGTTATTTTAAAACCAAAAGTGCGTAGTGATTGCATCTCGAAAATAAAGATGACAAAACAAAAAATAATAATGATAATAGATAGGCAATCTTTTCGTTTTGCTTGATTCCTGAATATTGTCGAATAGAAAAAATTCCAAAAAAAAATTTAATGCGTTCGGATTTAATATTACGAGTATACAGTTTCAGCAGGACGTCCCGTACGTCCGGTATATTTGTTTTATTTTTGAAAACAATTTTCAACCTCCCCATCCATTTCAGACACAAATATCCGTGCCTGATAATATATAATAATATAAATTATAATACTACTCGGCACGCGGTAGATACCCGATAGTCCTGCACGAATTTGCGTTCTGCGGTGAAAACACAAAATCTAACTAGCGTTTAATATAATAATAATAATTATATACAGGTAAATAATATAGCGCGGTTACCTATGGTTACCCAGCGGTTACCTACGGCTAATCAACGGGATTGACCGCCACCATTCGAACACCGCGTATAATATACGTCCTCTCGTTCTCATTTCTCATATTATATTAAGAATAATTGATAATAATGCGTCCGGGACAACTCGTTTAAAACATAACTAATAATAATATTATTATTTATACGCAGACGCGGCGGCGGTGGCTTATAGCCATAAAAATAATCGTTATTATTCGTTATTTTGTACTTGTATTATATTTTCTAAATATTAAAAAACTCTTATACAACAAAAAAAAAAAAAAACGTATCGTGAACCGACCGTAATTCAGGTAGCCACGAAATTCTGTGCGTATGTGTGTGGGAAGAATATTATAATATTAAAGCGAGTGGCTGCTGCGAGATGTCTCGCGGCTACATCGTGGCTATATCGTTTATCGTAAGTATAAAAAAAAAAAAATAAAAAATGAATAAATATTATATTATATTGTGTGTTATATTATGTATAAAATAATAATATCTACTCCGACCAGACTCCGAACCGACGGAATGACGGGAAAAAAAAAAAAAAATGGATATCGCGTGCGGGATAATATTATGACGGTGTCCTACCCGTTTACATGACACAAAGCCGCGTACCGAAAAAACGCCCTCGGAACATAATAATATATAAGTAGTAAAGTAAAGTAGGTACACTTAAGTAGGTACGTTTTTTTTTAATTTAATTTTTTTTTCGCTACGGGGGTGTTCAAACAACACAATAATACCACCGTATATTATTATCCGCGTATACACAACAGCGTACACATTATATAGTATAACGTTGTTGTTGGTGCATTAGCCGGACGATTCCCGGTCACCCCCGGGCACACGACATCGCGGAGTTGTTTTTATTTTTCCGGAGGATGCCGGCGCCCCGATTACACGCGGGGGCGGCCGCGGTATTGAAATGATTATACTCGAACCGACAGAATAATATATTGCATTGTATTACTATTGTATAGGTATTACAGGTTAGCCGATCAGGTTACGTTTGTTTGAAATGCTGCTGCTGCCGCTGTTGTTGTTGTTGCCGAGGACGTGCGAGACACGGTGTTCTGTGCGGGGCCGAAAAAAAGGACATCCCGGAGATATAATAAACGCGCGGCACACAAAAACCGTTTCTATCGCCCGAACGTTTACACCGCTGTAATTTGCCTATTAACGTACCTATTATATTATTGTGTATAATATTTTATATTATTATACGTCCCGAGGGCTCGTACACACAGTGTTACAGATACTATACACAGATACGGTTAAACATAACATATTACCATTATTATTATTTTGTGTGTGAAAATGGTTTACGGTTTAATCGACCGTTTATACAACACTATATTATATCATTATAAATAATATTCTATATACGGAATTTAAGTACGTACACCTACCGTATACTAGTGCCGCCGTCCGCATAATAATAATATTATAATAATGTACGTCGGTAATTTTTGTTTAACCAATATACCGTCGCCGGTTACCCAGCAAACGCTCGTAGGTCGGTTTTTTAACGAATTTTACAAAACTGTGACGAGAAAACCGCTATTAGGAAAACTGTAGAAAGAAAATCGAAACACGACGTACCCCGCGAAAAACCAACTGTCTAAAATGCTGCACAATGTATTTGAGCGGACGGTTTAAGGAAGCAAAGTTGTTTTTCAAAAACAAAACAATGGTAAATTATTTTTGTGCTAAGACGGTACGGTGGAATGTTAACTTTAATCGCGAAAAGCGAGTCTATTATATGATAGTAGGTACACGAGGATGGGTAAGTTAATTAATTCATTCATTTTATAAACAAACCAGTAGAATCAGAATGTTAATTTAAATATTTAAGTAATTTAATTAAGTTAAGTAAGTTTTTTTTTAGATTCTGAGCGGAGCGTATTGGTGTGTATTGGTTTTACAATGTTTATTTTTTATTTTTTTATGCGAATATTTTCCCTACCAGAAAACTTACTCTAATTACCAAGTATAACATCTTTTCTGAAAGGAAATTTTTTTTGGATGGTATTTTAAAGATGTAATTTCCTAAAATTGTCATTAATATTCGAGATAATGAGTAAACCCTTTTTTATATATATATGTATGTAGCAAATACCTACACAAATTAATTGATGAGGGGCGGCGATTTCCCCCATTGTCTCCCCTCAAATACACCGCGGTGGAAACGCACATTGTTTGTAATCATTTTACCGTAATATGACATATATATATTTTTAACAAAGCATAACAATATCAACTGAACTCCGCTCAGAATTGTTTTTTCGTTAGCAATGGTTTATCGTTGATTACAGATATAAATTATATCCCCGTCTGTATCCTATCTTCCCAACTTCCCACCTACAACAGTGGCTGCACCCACGTACAAAGTATGTCCGTTTTTATCTTTTTGACACCTTATTTTTTCAATGAAAATTATTCAACAGTTTATGATTTTGTGATAATAATAAGAACGATCAATGTTAAACGCAGGGAATTGCACGATGCTTTAGTATAACTATAATAATTGTATAGACCTATTATACTTGTATAATAATATACTGCGGACTCTATTAAAACCGAAATAAGCAGGGACCCTTACGTCCTATTTGTCTTCACCTAGCGTCGGCACTATACTATATAAATAAATATTTACAAGCACAAATTTGTGAGACAGCTGTCTCACGGCTTTTATCCGTGTCAATAATGAGATAAAAATAAAATAATACAAGATCAAAAATGAAAACGTGTTTCCCCGTGAATCCTGAGCCTAAAGCGGTTTTCGCCCCTATCTCTATTACTGCTGTTGACTGTATTGTCATTTGTCAGTAAATTTAAAATTATTCATTTCATTTTTATTTTTATATGATCCGTATTTTTCCAGTGGAAAATTTTCCAGTTAAAATAATATTAAATATTTTAGAAAATTAATAATAAAGTATATTTTCAAGCGTAACATTTGTTGACTTTCCAGAGATAACTGTAGTTGATCAATAAAACGTATCGCTTATAATATTTAATAGAACGGATTTTTTTTTTTTTTCTAATAATAAATTGTGTCCATAAATGTCTATAATTTTCAATTTTAAGTATTTAGTTATAAAAAATATGGTAAAGTATGCATACATACACACATAAATAATTTTAATACTATTGTGTGTGAAGTGAACTCACCCGCAGCGCGCTGTTATACACGAACAATTCCCAGTAAATATTCCACTGATTACCTTTATTGAGTATGTACACGCTAAAAAGTAATATGCCGAAAAATGTAAATATCGTATATAATAATATATAATGATTTGGGCAGTTGCTTTCTGCGACTGTTAACTAGCCATAACGTATTGAATTTGTACGGTTTGTCCTCGTTTCGTAAAAATATAAATCACCATAGCGCATCTGGCTACCGTAATTGAACCGGCCAACTAAAAAAATATTAAAGTTATTATTATTATTATTTTTTTTTTTTTTTTGATATTATTATATATTTCATTTACGATGGTACCGGCGGTGCCACCGACTTTAATATATATTTATATTTTTTCATTTTATTTACGCATTAAAAAAAATACAATCTTCAATAAATAATTATATTTATCTGGTGCCTCGGTCTATAATAATAACAATAATAGTACCTATATCTATATAATATATGTATACTCGCATTATAATAATGATATTCGGCTGGCTGTCGTTGCAGTGAAGAAGGTTTACAGACATGGATAATAGACAATTATTACACAGACTTTGCTCTATTATAGTTCAATAGATGAATATTATAACTAATTATTTATCGAAAAAATGTTCGTGTTTTTATGATTAATACTTATTACCTGTGTAATATAATATATAGATAGGAAAACGGCAATAAACCAACAACTTAAAGTCCGTCAAAGACGTTCAACAAAAAATTAAATAAGCGAAAATGTAAACGTCAAATTTTTTCTTGTTATGTTTGTAATACACTGTTGTTATTAACTGTCTATCCGCCAGGGTCAAAATCTCAAATCACTGTATGTCCAAACCGGTGTATCGTATAAGTAGTTTTTGTCAATTTTATTTGGATTTTAAATTAATAGAAGAAAAACTACCGGGATTCTAGAAAAGCGTTCAGACGTCAAATTCGCATCTTAAAAGATATCTAATAATTCTGCATAAAAAAAATTGGAGATTAATTTAAAAAAAAAAACACGTCGTAACAAAACTATAGTATGAATTCTTCACTATACACTCGGAGATATAACTTTGTTAATAATGATTTCCACAAAAAAATTCAAACAGTTCCAAAATCAGTGTAAAAAACAAATATTTAAAAAAAAAAATTGGAAAATAATAGATGTCTAATCGGTAAACTAGACTTGTTCCTATAGGTACACCACTATACGACGTTTTAGAACTTACTGTTTTGCCCTGGTTTTTTCTCCCATTATTAAAGGAGCTACGAGGAAATCTCCTCGGTGCACCGACTTTATTCAAAATATTACGCAAGAAAATAAAAAGCTCCCTCGTCGTTTTTCGTTTGGAACGAGACGTTGTCCGTTAGGAAACCAACACATTCCTCGCTACGCTCAGAACCGAAATGTCGATTTGAATGTATAGGCAATCGTTTTAGTTTTTATTCGCGGTTCAAATACTGTCCGGTGGCGTATACTCCACATTGCTATCGTAACATAATATTAAATGACGTGTGCGGTATATATTAGCTTGGGTACGCCGGTAACTACTCGTACCTGTGGACCTATACCATTATACGACGGAGAATGCCGTTGGATTTTCAATGCGTTTCATTATCGATAAATACGGTTTATAAAAAAAAAAAAAAAAAAACACACGTCCGGAGAACGCCGCACAGCAATCAAGTGCAACACGGTGGCCGACGATCACTGCAGTACGCACAACGTATTGAATATACATAATAATATATGTGTGTATGAGTGTGTGTATGTGTGTGCGTGTGTGTGATATTTTATAATATAATATATTAATATTAATTCGACGAGATATACGGCGGGGATCGCCGACTTGGTCGCCCAATAACGACCGTTCTAAATTGATTTTACATTGACTGATGGACCGCAGTTTATCACACACTGCCTGCCACCGCCGCCGCCGCACCTAATAAGAGGGTGTTCTGCATATCATTTTTCTTTTGCTCACGAATAAACGTTTAACCCGACGACTTAACCCGCCGCCGCTGCCGTGTAGGTATATACTATACGTGTATTAATAATGATGATAATAATAATAATAATAATAATGATGATACGAGAAGAGTTGTGTCCGTCCGCGATGTGTGCTCTGGCCATACTATACGCCATATTATACAGCGTGCTATTATTACCATTTATGTATAATAGGTATTTATACGAAAATGTCCAGTAAATTCAATCTCGGTATATTTTCAAAATGTTATCCTTATACGGGATACCGTACCGTAAACGCATGATGTCGACTTTTGATTTCCAAATAATAGCGATCCCTACATGCACGTTTTTAAATGTTAACATTTTGACAAGAGAATAAAGGTATTTTTTTTAAAAACGCGGTGGGTGATTTAATTTGATTTGCGGGGGAACCAAATCAGCTATGATAGTAAACCCGTCCCCTAAACAAATCAATTCACTGACTTGTGGAGAGCTGCAGAGGTATCTCTAATTTACTGAATTTTGAAAAAAATTCAAAAATATATATGTATGTATTAAATCGAGCAATCCAAGTTTATGATTTAGACTTTGTTCCATCTTTATCGTTTAGTCCTCATATTGACTTTGTGACATTCATTAATGAAGTCAAGAATACACAAACATTTGTCTCTGAGCCATGTGTTCTTGATTTATACAATACCCTCGTGAGATTTATAATTGATTATGGTTCGACAGTATGGTCACCATATCTTGAAACCGATTTACAGAAGACTGACCGTGTCCAAAAATGTTATATGGGGTTCGCTAGTTATTTATTAAAATTCATATAGATATTAAATTCATTCATAGCCATATAAGTGGTAAATTAAATGCTCCCAGGCTACTTGAACAAGTCAAATTTCGAGTACATAGAGCAAATATCAAGTCACAGGACTTATTTAATTTACCTGCTGTTAAATTGAATTACTTAAATAATAATCCAATTATTCGAATTATAACAGCTATAAACTCGTCTAACAAACTGTTATTGGATGTTTTATAGTAAGGTAAGCGATGAACAAATTGTAAGACACATCACTTTTAAATTTAATTTACAAATGTTGTTGCTGTCTGTGTTTTTGTTTTTTTTTCTTTCTCTTTGTTATCATATCTTATTCATATATCTATTCATATTAATTAAAAATCTGTAAGCTTATATTGTAAAATATGCTACACTTGAATATCAGAGCAAAATGTCTGATAGAAAAACCAGATTGACAATAATAAAATCGTTAATGCCGTAAACTTTCCCGTTTTTCCAACATTTTTTCCCAATATTTATCAGAACTGCAAGGAAAATCAAAAGATTCACTAATTAGATACATTTTATACATCATTTTAAAAACAGAACAAGATTTTTGGTTGATGGAACAGTTGTTTTTTTCCTATAAATAATAGGAAAAAAACGATCTCATAGTGAAACCAATCGATTCCTTGCCGCGCTAAGAAAATAAACATTTTTGTTGGATCATTCAGTACCTATACATTATTTGTTCCACAAACTGCGTTTGAAACTATTGGCAAAAATGAACGTGAATAATAGAAGGATTATATGAAACAATTTCGTAAGTCCACTTTTTCAAATTGTTCAAGAGGGTAAAAAGAGGAAGAGTGTTGATTGCCGATTAGGTTTGTTTTAAGATCCGTTTTTTTATTATTATATCCTTATCGGACATAAATGAATCTTACATCAAAATGTAATAAAAACGATTTATAAAACCGGACATATTCGCACAATGGGTGATCCACTGTTGTAGGGCAGAAGTTGAGGAGGTAAGGGGAACATTTTATTACCTATAGGCGAAGATTAATCATTAATGACAAAAAAAAAATTCTGAGCGGAGTTTAATTTAACTTTCAATTTAATTTAGAAAAGCCCTAATATTGAATTTTTGATAAAAATAAATTTTGTAAATTTTCCCCTGTTTTTCTAAATTTTTCCCGATTTTTTTCCCATTTATTATGAAAACTCATTTGAAAATCAAAAAATTACGTCTTTAAAATAATTTCAGAAAAAGTGCTATACTTGAAAAGTCAAGCAAAATTTTTGATAGAAATGTTGATCACAGAAAAAAAACATCATTGTAAAATAATTTTTGTGTTGACATACCTTGCTCCGGTCAGAATCTAAAATTGTGAACTTACCGGATTGATAGTGTCCATTTCGATTTATGTTCATCATTGTATTTATATGCATAGAACACAGATGATATACGGAGTTTTGAAGTACAAAAAATTGTCATGTTTATGGATTTAGCAGGTTTATTCATAAACATTTTAAAAATATAGTAAAAATAATATAAAAGATAAATCTATATAATAGGTAAAATCTGAAAAAAAAAAAATCAAAACCAAATTTACTCAAACCTACTCAGTACTCGTATAATATAGCATATAGCCGCACGATAATCGCTGTGGTCCATACGCTAATAGAATCACACTGTATACACTACACGTTATAGACAAGCACGCAACTACCATTATACTACTAAGTACTAACTACTACTGTTGTACGAAATGGGTGAAAATAAAAAAAAAACGAATTCCGATACGAAAAAAAAAAAATAAATATATTAATAATAATAAAATAAACACACACGTCGTCGTTATTAATGTTATTAAAATACGCTGTCAGCCCGGACGACTCCGCGCGCGTGAGAGCAAGATGGCAGATTCCCGCGGCCTCATCGCGCTGTCTATATTTAAATATCATACTATTATGTGTATATTCGATATAAGGATACCGTGTATACTTGTAACGATGTCCGTGATGATGCTTATACTTATACATATTATTATTGGTACCGTATGGCGTACGTAGGTATACGGGGTTTCTCTTTCGCTCCGATATAATCACGGTGCAGTGATTGACAGTAGTCGAATGTTTATTATAGAAACGATGATCAGTGCTGATTGTGCGCAATCAATTTTATTATATTATATATATATATGGTACGATTGTACATACTATATTGTAGCGTTTTCCATCGGACTGCCTTCGTGTACACTCTTGTCTACTATCATCTACCATCACCGCTTATCGGGGCAATAAATAACAGATAACGTAAATTGCGTATAAAGTGTAAAAACAAATACAACGATACCGTCGATTTTGACGGTGTAGATTATAGTATTTGATAAGAACTCTGTATGACGTGATCCTTAGATCATATTGTACTATGGTTAGAGCTACGGGTGTATCGTACTCCGTATCCTCAACTGTGTCCAATACGTCCATTATAAACCCCCACTTATGTAATATTTTCAGGTGACACACAACTTCCTCCTACTTGAAATAATTAAAGCCTACGCTGGGCCGGAGTAAGTGAGAGCAAGGAGAATGTAGGTCTTGTAAATATAGATGTTGGTCCTGTTTGGTAGAAGACTAATTTGGTTGATAATCATTAGGAACAAGATGTGACCAATATGCTTTTAGTTTTGTTGATGGTCATTCTTATATAAGTTTGTTTTCTTTTTCTCATTTTTTAAGTTTAACCTGGAATCTATGTGGACCCCCAGAAATGTTATTGCATTCGATTCAATTTGGATTTTAAAATTTAGAGTTTTAGATTCTGAGTGTAGCGAAGAATGTATTGGTTTTACTAAAATTTTTATATTTATTTTTCTCTTTTTATTTTTCATATTATGTACACAAATTTTACCAGCAATCATGATCAGATATATATCGCCTAGCACCATTTCTAAATGGTACTTTTGGAGGTCATTTTTTGATTTTCCGAGTGGTTTTCACAATATCTGGGAAAAACCAAGATAAAACGTAAGAAAAACGGGAAATTCAACAAAATAATGCTTTCATTATTTTTCAATTTTGTTATTTGTTGTAATTCAGTTAAAAATATTCATAGATATTTGAAATGTGGACGAAAAACATATATTTTCCTGTTCTAGACGTGGTAAAATTTTCAAAGAATTTAAGAATTTTGAGCTAACTATAGATATTTTAATTTTGAGAATTTTGTACGTAATTTTTATTCAGTAGGTACTCTGTGGAAACTTAATAGAAATACTTAAAAGTTTAACAGGACATTCATTAAGAGTCTTATACTTTGTGATCAAAAAAAGAAAACTAGAGTTGAATATAGAATTTTTTTTTTTATAAAAGAATTTCAATATTAAATTTTGACGAAAATCATTGAGTAAAAGCTATGTAAAACAAATCTAATTGTTTTCAGATCCCGAGCGTAGCGAGGGAGTTATTGGTTTTACTAAGATGTTTATTTCTTTTTTTCTTTGTTCTAGTATGTGGACAAGTTTTTTCCTAGTAAATTTGCTCCGATTTCTACGTGTGACAACTTTTCTAAAGGCTCAAATTGTCTAGATGGTACTTTAAAGAGAACATTTTATTTATTTTTGACACTATTTTTTAAATAAAATCACTTAGGTAGCAAAAAACGCAGGAAAACGTACAATTTCACAATTTCTTAATTTTATAAAAACACGGACAATGTTTTCTACCAGTAAATATGATTTAATCGAAAAGTAACATGATACTTTTTTTTTTACCTTTTTCATTTGCTTCGCCAAAACTTTCGATTCACTTTTGAGCTTTTGAGGAATTTTAATTTTTGGGAGTTTTTTACTGTAATTTAGTAATAAATACACGTTAAAACTTGAAACTTGGTAATAATACTTATGTTTGACTTACCTAGACGTAGTAAAATTTCCAAAATCGAACGAAATTTATTTTTTTAAATCAAATTTAAATGAAAATTGCAAAAAAAATTACGGCACTTCAAATTATGTTTTACCGAACTACGCTCGTAATCGTCGTTCGTCAATCAATGGTTTATCGTTGTTTACAGATATAAATGAAATAACCCAGTATCGGCTCTTTTTTTTTTTTTTGAACATATGTATATTGCCGATTTAATAACGATGGTGAAGTCAGAATTGAGCTGGGTAGGGATTTCCATGTTTATGAGCATTCGATATAGCGTGCCAGATTTTGTCGAACGCTTCTTCGACGTCACGGAGGACCGCAATTGTTTTGCGCCTCCTACTCCTACATATTATTTTAGTTGATGATGCTATCCATCACGTTTTACACGTTATACAGTAGTACTGAACTTGAGCGGAATTCGTACTGTTCGGAATGAAATTTGGGATAAAAATAATTATATTGATCTAATTCAGTAAGAAACGCTTGAACATCTTAGAGTTTAGACAGCGTGTTTATGAGAAAAACGGAACGATCGTTAATCGATATTTTCGGGACCTTCCCAGGTTTTCGTTTACCTCCACTTCCTAACCTTCTATTCAATACTTCGGAAAATATCCTAGTCCAGTGCATCTGAATTATCATAGTAAAACCAAAGCGTGCCTCGCTACACTCAGCATCTAAAATTAAAAATTAGCTTATTATATATAGGCGTTCCGGGTGCACATAAGAAAATTAATTATTTCCTATATTGTCCATATGTTAACATGCGAACATCTACTCCGTACTACCGATATATACCTAAAGTGTATAGTACAAAATAAATTTAATTAAAATACGTTCAACACGCTCGTCCGTTTATATGTTTGTGATTTTTGTGCGGCGGTGGTCGTTATTGCCATACTATTATTACTATTATGATTTATGAATATTAGCTGCAGGTAGCTGGTATACTAGTTTTAGCGCGACGATGCGTGATCGACGATTTTTATTTTTTTTTTCCCCCCGAGCTACCGAAAATATTTAAAAGAAAAAATCATCGGTCGAAAAATATAATATATACATAAAAATTAATAATATTACGCGGTACGGATGGTGTGGTAATAGGTACGAGACGCCTATACTCGTATTATAATAGTGAAACAAAAAATTAAAAAAAAACGAAACGAAATAAGGCGGACGAGTGGATCGCGAGGTGGGGGAGGTGGTGATCCGGTATGACCCTCTCCGAAAATTTCCCCGTATATGTGTGTGTGATAATATCCATGTTTCGGTACAATAATATACGTGCGTGTATGTGTGTATGCGTATGTGTGTATAGGTTTTGTGTTACTCGACCGCCGACACGAGACATTCCTACGGTGCAGTCACCAGACCTGCCACTAGACTGCTACTGTATTTTTGATGTGCGCACGCTTCGGTTGTTCTTTCACACAAGCACACACTGTATATTACATATAATATGTATAAACTATACATATATACATATATATATATATATATATATATATATACTATATAGGTATCTGGTATTAGGTAGGTGCAACGACTGCTTCTGATGGCGGGCCCGGTATATACCTATATAACGCGCGTTTCGACAGTTCATTTTGTTTGGTATCCGCACAGTCAAACACACTCGGGCACATACACACACACACACACACACACACACGCATTCTTGAACACACGCACAAAACTCGTGTGCGTGTATACGATAATACGTAATATTATAATATTAATAATAATAATAATAATAATAATATGAAATCCTCGCGCCGCCAACCGATAAACAAGTCGGCACATTCTATAGGTACAGGTACATAATTTTAATATATTATTATATTCTAGTGTTTGTTTTTAGTAATTTTGTTTTTTTCTCGAATTTTCCCTAAAAATAGAGACAAATACACTGCATTGCGTCGGTACCAGAGAAGAAGGGTAAATTTTGTATAGCTGTCAATACAAGTAAATTAAATTTTCAAAATACGTTACATTTTTGCGATTCAGACCAAAAATAAAAATAAAAATATTATATTAGAAAAAAGTCAAAAATTGTCTTCAACCTTTATTCCCCGGGACTGAAAATATTCATATACTCGTGACGTGTATATCCTTTTGGCGGCTTTCTCTAGACAAATTTTGTCCATCAAACCTGGTGTTTTTAATTATATTTTAAATGTTATACCAGGAACGTCATTGGGGGGAGAGGGCAAGAGTATGCATTTGTTCATCGCTAGATTTGAAAGTAGCTTTGGATCGATTGCCGGGTTAACATGGACTGACCCTAAAGCCATTGCGGGCTAAGATACAAAATATAATGCATATGTCTAAAATTATCTATCAGTAATCTACAGTAAGATGAGTAAAAAGCCACATTTTAGATAACAATCGGTAATATTATCATAAATGATGGTACAGCGATATGAAAATAAAAGAAATGAAAATAATATTAATAATAATAATAACTAAACTGATAATCCCTATTATTTCTGATGAAGAACACAAATACATTTACTGTGTTATAATTAATGGTTGTTACAAAATTATTATGCAAATAATGATATTGTTATATTTTAAGTATTAAGAGAACTAAAAAAAATTGTTTCAAATATAATGCAATAAAATATGTTTTAAACTTTTTTTTAAACATATAATGTTTAAAACTACGAACCCTGAATATTTTATTGGTGAAACTGTTATTAATATTTATATACGTTTTAATATTTTTCTTTTCAGTTTAAAGTTTTATTGAAAGTTAAATGTTGATCTAAGTTAAGACTACTTATAATTGAATAGGTAATATGTAAGCAATATCGGATAGAGTGTGCTCGGTATAAATGATAAAAAAGTATTAAATAAGAGTTGGTTTACTAAAGGGGGGGAGGGGTCAGCGAAGCGATTGTCTTTTTTTTAGGGACTTTTTTATGGGTTTAGAATTTTTATATTTATTGATTTTTTCTGGAAGGGGAAGGGGGGGTTGATTGGATTTTATATTTATACCTAGAATACAAGATGATTTTTCAGGCGCAGGTTTTAAAAGAAAACGAATGATAAGGTACAAATGGTTAATTGGAAAGATAAATGATACATTAAGATAATCTAGTATAATACAGTTATCTAGTATACTATATTGGATGTTACTATAAATCATCGCAAATAAAAAAGGATCCTAAACGGAATAGTATTGTAGTATATTAGTTCTCGTTTTTCGCTTGTTGTCAATGTCACCCAGAAATCAACAAAAATGAAACAAAATAAAAACATAAGATATGAACTGTTAAATACATTGATACATGTTTCAAATAAAATAATAAAGTACTACCGAGCAGAAATTCTGTATCTTTTGAGATACTGAGTGAACAAATTGGAGAAATTACCAAACAAAATGAGTGTTTGATAAAAAAAACTTAAAAAGCAATTTTTTCGGAAAAATTATAGACAATTTCTAAACAATTTTTAATTAAGTTATTACCAAACGAAAAATCCGAATCTTTTAAGGTAGGGCATGAAAAATCCAGAGCATTTTAAATAACTAATGGTTCCCGAATCATTATGATAAATATGTAATTTGTTCACATGGTCAGGCTATTGAAATTATTATACGAGTTTTGTCCAGCTGGTACCCAAACAAAAGTAATTGTATTTAGTTTTTTTCGATATTTTAACATTTTTCCTGGACTCGAGCAAACACATCAAGTATTTTCCTGGTAAAACGTATGTAACCAATATTATATTTATTACAGTGCGACATACTTGTAGTTCAACTTTTTGTGAATGGATGAATATTATTATTTTCAAATCATCATTAAAATTGCCTATATGTCACCCCTTAAATACTGGTGGAGTTTTTATCTCTTAATACATCTAATGCTATAAATTATAATACTTACGAGATTTTAACAATAATTTAGCAAATGCCTTCAGTTTCTCTATTAATGGCCTACCTTTGCCCCTTATTATTATTTTTCTTTCCATTGATAGAAGCATAAAAATAATTTAATAGTATTTATAAATACAAACTGAATAGCTATAAATTATAATGCCGTATTAGTTTTAATATTCAAAGAAAATAGTATTATTTATAACTACTAACTATTTATAGTATTTATTCAAATTGTGTGAATTACGCCAAGGTTTTAGATAAATGAGAACTGTGTATCAATGAACAAAAATAATAATAAGGGGCGAAGGTAGGTCACCAATAGTGACACTGAGAACTCCGTATGTCACTGCTGATTATCATCGCCTTTCTCATATTATAATTTTTAGTATTTAATTAGGTATAGAATCTACACCATTGTTTGATGAATAATTATAGATTTATGACTTATAATTAAATAATACGTTATGTCGTATAGCATTGATACAAGTAATAACGCGGTCTTCAAATAACGAAACGATTTCTTTATGTCTCGTCCAGGGTGAATATATTATAATATTCAGCCACTGCCTTTTGCAAATAATTAAACCTAACAATTTTAGTCTAAAAGGTTTCAAAAACTAACTCTGTCATAATAGTGTTAATTATATCTATATCGTAAAACTAATTTAAAATTCCTTATAGTATTTTCATAAGTACAGGTACTCGACTTGTATCGGTCAGCAGCTCATTGAAATAATAACGACACGTTATTACATTGATTGTAAATAATGTTTATACCTCAACTCAGACGCTGCTATTATCACATAAAACACATTTGAAAACCGTTTGAACAATCTATGCGATTTTGGTGTTTTAAAATTAAATAATTAAACAAATTGGAACTTTTTCGGAAAACTTTTCAAGCAAAATCTGTTTATTTTATTTAATCATAAATCTGACTAAAGTAAAAAAAAAATGTATGATACAATAAATTCGCTAGTGCAAACCCGTTTGAATTTCTCCTCAAAAAGTAAACCAGCGTGGTTTACAGACATTTGTCAAAACTTCAACTAACCAAGTTAAATGGGTAGGTTCTTTTTAACTCTATTGTTAAAGTTGCTTATTACAATGTGATAATAACAAGTATTTTAAAATCACTGATTTTTTTTTGTTCACAAACGACACGAATGGCAATAAATGCTATATTATTTATTATTAAGCAACTTTAGCGGTATCTATTAAATCGTGATTAGTTAACGAATAGTTGTCGATAACATTATGGCTATTATGTACTATAGGTACTAAGCCCTGAATTTTCAACAGCAGAACTGGCGAATTTCATGGTAAATGTATAAAATAATATTATGATGTTATCACTTTACACATCACGAGTAATACACAAAACAACTATCTACTGGTGCGTTCGACAAGAAATGACAACGATACCTATAATAATAATAATAATAATATGTGGCTTCGGTGGCGGCGCGACGACGACGTTTACAACGCTCGTAGCATGATAATTATTATTGTTATCAGCCACCCGTGAGAGTCGATCATTACCGCCGCGCATTTGGTCATCGATAATAACATGTCAAAATATACCTACCTACGCCGCGCTATCGTAACCGTAGTCGTCGTCGATATTATATAGGTACCCGTATATAATTAAGGACATGATTGTTTAGCGGCTTTCGACTCGGTTAATTTTGTATACACCGCGTATTGTTGGAAAACGCTTTAAAATAATAATAATTCCCTGTGTGTGTGTATATGTGTGTGTGTGTGTGTGTGTGCGTGTGTGTGTGTGTGTGTACGTATGTATGTGTGTGAACACGAAGACTAGTGGCTCCCAGTTGTTTGTGTCCATTTTTGTTTGTGGAAAAACATTGTCACACATTATATATAACGTCATTTTTTTTTTTTTTTTTTAGTATATACATCATATTTTTTTTCTTTCACTTCCATCGATGTGTGTGTGTGTGTGTGTGTGGTGTGTGCCGAGCCGTTCGAAACAATGCGACACAAATTAAAGCCGACTGACGACGGTGTTTGGCCCTCGATTCACCAGAAATGAATTACGCGCCAATGCCTATTATTATACAATATAGTATAACAACCGGCAAGATTTATGGGTTCCACACACAACGCACCGCCTAATTACTGGTTGTCAAAAGGACCTCTCATCGTTGTAGTCGCAGTCGTCGTTTTCGTCGCCTACAGAGTCGACGAAAGGAAAAAGAATGTGTGCGTTTGTGTGTGGTTACCGTGGTTCCACTTTTGCCGTATTCACTCATATTATGTAATTCATACAGTGGCGTAGTTCCCGGGGGGGGGGAGATGAGATTATTTAAAACCCTCTAGCTTGACCATTTTATAGTATCTATTATAATATTATACGACTATTTACTATTTTTAAATTCGAATTTAAAATCAAATTGTCGGTACGAAAAAACATTGAACGCATACATTTTTCGATTTAAAACAAATTTATAACAGAACCACTGAATATAAAGGAACTTAGGTTAACACGTAAATAATAAATTAATTATTAATAAATACTTTCTTAGGCTAACCTACTAAACCTAGTTATCATTTGATTTTAATGGTACTTTTAGGGTGTAGATTAAACTATAAATTACTTATAAAAATATAAAAATTAAAAATGTATCTTTTTTTTTTTTTTGTCTAATTACAGTTTATACGATATGGCATGTATTCCAAATTCAATATCTCCCGTCTTGGAACAATTTTAAATACGCCATTGACTAGCTACCATCATATTAAAATGTAGTCAATATAGTGCATACTTATATAAGACTTTCTTTTCGCCCCGTTCAATCGTTTTGCCATAATATTATAATTTACGTAAAATCTGATTTTTTAATATTTATCTTTACTTGCCATCAATTCATTTTTCAATTATACCTATACTTTTTTTTTTTTTTAAATTGAAATATGGTATAATAATTATTTACAATCATTAGACACGAAATAAGAAAATATGAAAACTACACTAAATAAATAAGTAGATAAGTACCAACACAATATAGGTTTTATATAATCATAATTTATTTAGGGCAAGGTTGAGTTAGGTTAAATCAAAATTTATTTACTCGTATGGGATATCTCATTTCCCCAAATGAAATTATTAAAATATATATAGGTATACAAAAAAAAGTGCTGACTTAATAGTTCATAATAATGTGAAGCTGCACTAATAAAATATCAAAGTCTGCAAGAACAATGACGCATAGACTAAGGTGACCACTGACCATATTTAAAATAAAAAAAAAACCGGACAAAATAATTTCAGTAATACATTCAATGTAATATTTATTAAATAATCATTATAGTTTTTTTTTTTATTAATTTTTCATAATTATGTCTGTGTTATCAATTATTTTAAATACACCCGTATATCGTGAAGTATCTTGATGTATTATCACTGGTATCGACTCTTGTGGTTATTATTTTTAATAAATATAATCGCAATCTCTGGCATAATCTATAATGAATAGTTTTTCAATAAATTAATTTTATTGTGTATGTTGAAACTATAAAATATTTTTGTCTAATTACATAAAATGAGGATTAGTACGGAATAATTGGAATCGACATAAAAAACAGGACAAAAAGCGTCCTGAAAGAAATCCGTTAGGACAATATGACATAAAACTGAAAAAAAGGACAAACCTACAAACAATAGAATGTATGATCACCCTAGCGTAAACCATTTGTGTGAATTGGCCCAAAATGCGGTCTATTTGGACAAACGATCATAATAATATAAACCGTTCGGGCAAGTGTTTATTTTCGTATCGAAAAAAACTCTAGTACAATGTACGTAGGTGTTCACAATGATAATATACTCGTAAACAATGATCAGTCTGAGGTTTGTCTGTCATTTTCATTGTCTTCGGGGTTGAAAAATATTCATGGAGTTTCAGAGTTTTGGTGTATAAGATATAACGGTACACATAGGAGTAAAGAACATATGGTATACTATGTTCGACTTTGAATATTGTGATATGGAAAAGAGTTCGATAATGTCATATTGCATTATAAATATTGAAAAATCGATTTAAAAAGCATGCGTCATCATTATTACACGATGTCATATACCGAACTACACATTCAACACGTCGTAATTTATTGGTCGAAAGATCGTTTGTTGATTTACACTACACAGTCACTCGTTCATTATTTGTTCGTACCTGCCTAAAGTTTATCGGTTAGATGATAGTAATGTTTATAAGCTAAATACTTCATATACTCTAATGAAATCTAATAATTGTATTTCGGTTATGAATAATTCCGTTTAAGCCACTTTTGAGCTTTTAAGGAATTTTTATTTTTGGGAGTTATTTTGCTGTAATTCGGTTATAAATACACATAGAGACTTGAAACTTAGTAATAATATTTATATTTGACTTACTTAGACAGGGTCAAATTTCTAAAATCATCGGACGACTTTTTTTTTCTCTAAACGTTTTGAAATTAAATTTAAACAAAAATCGCAAAACAAAAAATATGGCACTTCAAATTATGTATTATCGAACTGTGATTGGAATCATCTTTCGTCAATCAATGGTTTATCGTTGCTTACAAATATAAATGAAATAACTTTATATATCTTACCTTTTCAACTTCTCACCTACAACAGTGGCCACTTCTGTCCCCCGTATCAGATTTCCTTTTAGAAAAAATGCTATCATTGTAAATCGAAGCGAAATTGCTGGTAGAAAATTTGTCCACAAAAAAAAATCATAATATTTTACTAATAATATATTGTTTCATACAATATTTTTTTTATTGTACTCTTTGTCAACATTGATTACACTTTAGCTGAAACAGCTGAGTTCTCATAAGAACCCATGTAAGTTTTTGAATAGCGTCTACTCTTATTTGATTTATTCTATGATTATACTTATGTCCATGGTGACATGGTTATATTTTTTATATATACATGTATACTTCATACAAATTGGCGCAAATAGAACATAAATTAGGGGAAAGTTCAACTTAAATTAAATTTTTATACAGTAGGTAATAGGTTATATATTTAGGTATTCCTCTAAATATATATTTATTATTTAGTCATTGTTGTCCCTCAAAAAAATTATTCATGTCTATAATAAAAATTTTAAAATGATGTAATAAGGGCATTTGTATTGAGATAAAAATTTAATTGTGACCGATGAATTAGCGAGCGATTTTTTTCAGTTTTATTATGGGCTGGTCAGATATTTTGCCCCCTCCTCTCAAAAACTGAAATAACACCACTGATAAGGGGTGTATAATGTTAATTATGTAGTTATAAAAAGCGCCCAAGAACTTTATACGTATCACATTCTCGTTTCATTCTCAAGTTTTCAAAAGTTCGTGTTTAAAATACTACATTGAAATGAATATTACTGATGAAAAAACTTTTTTTTTTGGATGTCGGTAGAATCCTTTATTCCCCTTACCAACACCCACGATTTACGCAAAAACGTAATAAGCCCCCGTCTAATTTAAAATCCTGACTACGCCACTTATTTCATAGGTTAGGTTAGGTTACACGAAGTGTGACATTATAACAATATATATATGTGTGTATATACTGTACATTACAAAGTGTGGCTATTAAATAACGAGACTGCTCGCCTAAAGGGCGTCCTAGATGGGTAGTAAAAAAAACGAATAATACGTTGAGTATCTAGATATCTTATCTATGCACGTACCAAAACACGTTTTCGTCACTATTATAGTATTTGTGCAGTAATGGTTTGAAACAAACGTGTTTTTTTCTCGTGCCGAAAACCATGTGTGACGAAAAACATGAGCAACAGATAAACGTAAAATTTTCTCGTTAAACTAAAAAAAACTCCAACTGAGTGATATAAGTTGTTAAAAGAGGCCTATAGTGAGGATTTCCTATCTCGGGTGCGTATTTTTGAGTGGCATAAATTATTTTCTGAAGGTCGAGAGTGCACCGGAATCCAATTCAGTCGTAATCCAAATTCAAAACCGTTTTCTTCGATATCAACGGCATCGTGATGACTGAATGGGTTCCAGAGGGTCANATATAAAGTCTGCCTTAAAAGGAATCCGGTTTGAGTCGATGGAAGAGGTGAAACAAAAATCGGCGGAACTCCTGAATGTTCTTACGAAAACAGACTTCCAGCACTGCCTCGAGCAATGGAGTATTTGAATGTAGAATAATTTTTATAATAAAATACTTTTTCGTAACCAGTCTCGTTTTTTAATAGTCACACCTCGTATAATAATATTGTGTAAGAATAATATAATAATGGTTTGTTTATCACGTTGTACAGCAGGAAACACCGCGTTTGATTTGCATACGGCGGCGACGCTCGTAATAATAATCGTTGTTGTAAATATGTAATAATAATATTATTGTTACAATATTATACGTAGGTACATAATATTTCGTAAAATCCCCTCGGGACAAGGGCGGATTTTTGTGTAAAAGAAAAAAAAAAGTTAAACGGTGTAAATTCGTTTTGTTCTTTTTATTTATTTATTATTATTATAATTATTTTTTTTTTTTTTATCAAAGATCGTGTTCGATACGCCGACGGTCGATCCGTGTCGGTGTATTTAACCGTAATAAGCGGAAGGGTTGGCGCGGTAAAGTGTATAAGTACTGTAGCAGGCGGACACAGCTGTCGCGGGATGTGCGCACCGTCTTCGGGGGCGTACGGCAACAATAATAACGATGATGATAATAATAATGATAATAATAATAATATAAGAACAACCAGTGAACTATATACAGATGCACACTTGCGATTACAACTACCGGACAACGCTGCCGACGTGTATATATCAGGGGTAAAAAAAAAAAAAAAAAAGGAAATATATAATGTACACCACATACGAGCTATTATAATATACAAAAAGCTTGTTTCCGATTGCTGGCAATAAATTATCCGGGAACCGCGCGTACCTATATTACAGATATTACATACGGAAATAAAATTCGAAATTAACTTCACGTGAGAACGCGGGTTCTAGTGAAAAGCCGCTCCGATCAATAACGCGATATTATATCATAATGCGATCGCCGTATGCAATTCAAATACTAATAACATAATAAAACTATTGACAAAACAGTCAATATCGATATTATTATTCTATTTTCATAGAATTAAAAACCGAAACGTCTTTGTGAATTGATATTAAACATAGTAAATTATGAAAATTGTCAGATTTTAACAAGAAACTGTTAGTAATTTAATTTGATGACAACTAATCGGATAACGTACCACCTATGAAAAATATAGGGATTAAAAATATTTTTACTGCAATATGAATTACGGCAGGATCCCCACAAGAGGGAGGGGGGTGTTGGACGTGGAGTACAGAGGCCCGTGTTGAAATGAATTTGTAATTTTTGAAATTTTAATAGGAATACTTTACTAAATAATATTGTAAAATAAAATTGTATGATATATATATATAATATTATATTTAGTCATTTTGGTATTTTAAGATGCAGGTTAACTATTGATTGCCAAGAAATTATCGTATTTGGGTCTTCCGTATCGCTTGAATTGTAACGATTTTCGATTAGAATGGTTCAACAATAAATTTCGACGATGTCATAACTGTGTTCGCTGTACTCCATGTTCGTAAAATAAAATTTTAACTTAAAAAAAAATATATTAAATATAAATTAAAATATACTCTTTTTTTTTTTATTTTTTCATTTAGATAATATTTTAATAGAAAAAAAAAACAAAGACATTATTATTATCAAAATGCTTATGAATCTTGATTTTTAATAATTTATGGTAAATTGAATTATTGGAAGTTTTGTAAATGAAAAACATTTAATACATGGGCCAGAATTTTGATATGGGGGCCCTGATTGGGGGAGGGGGAGTGAACGCATAGCCGATACAATTTCATTAAGATAAGTTTTGGACTTTTTGTCTGTTTAATTTTTGGACATCACGTAAAAATTATATGCTGTAGAATAGATTTTGATATAACTGGTACACGAATGAATTTTGATCCGGGGAATTATTGAAGAATATTATATCTATAGACAATTTTCACAATGATATTTTTATATCACATCTCCTACTTTTTTATAATAACAATAATTAATATAACCAGACTTTTCTGGAATCTGATAACACTTATATAGAATGATGTAAACCGAAAATTCATTCGAATTATGGAAAAATTACAAACACATCATATTATATCACATTGTATTTTATTTAAACCTAATTGAAATTTGACAATATTTATTGTATTACTATGGAAATATGGAAAATAAATAGTCCACATTTTATTAAATTGTATATCGTCACATCATGCAAAGAGTGACCAAGTGTAATATTACATTTGGTCAAATTATCCCTTCCTTCAAGTATAGAAAAAACGACTGACTATCTGTCGTTATCCGACCTTATCTGGGTTATATTGGTTTGATTATCCGTTTGCAAAATGTAACTAACCTATACCTACTGCATATCTACATTCAATACATATTATTTTATACACAGGTGGTACTAGACCCTCTTGGCAGGGGGGGGGGCAAACAATATTCTAAGTAAATTATTAACACTATTTTGTCCAAATTTTTAGACCAGTTACACTATAAAAACAATTTTTTCTTAATATATATTTTACTTATAATTTTAATTATTATTTTCTCGACAAATAATACGTAAATAATGCCCTTCCATCGTATCATCATCGTCCGTTGGAATGTTACAAATGTTTTTCTCTCACCTATTTACAACCGAATTAAAAGATGACACTTTGCTGCAATTAACATGCAAAACAAAAGCAAAAATGTTTTATACTTGAATACGAAAACAGTTCATGTGCGTCCAAGTATTATTTAAGTTTAAGAAAAAAATTCAAAAATCTAGTGTGAATTATCACCTTTTAGGAGTCGAATTTCGAGATGAAAAGTATACATTTCTCTTGCAGTTTTGTACGCAGAACGTGAAAATAAGCTTCATCAAGATCAGGACAAAACTATAGGTTTGTATTATGGTAAACAGACAGGCGGACTTTCAATTTTATACTCACGAGATAATATATATATTGCAATAATAATATTATATAAGGTGCGTTTATATTTTATATATAAACCATTTTTCTTCTCGTCGGGAGACGCTCGACATTCTCGTAGGCCCAGAAGCTATGGAAATACACCATAATATTATATACACATTAAGTACAACGCTGCCGGGAACAATAAATTATTTAACACGTCCGACTGCAATCGGTAAACACCGATCTGCTTCCTTGTGCGCGCCGAATGTGCTAAGACTGCACCGTGTACACCGGGGCACGTCCGATAAATTTTATGCCATTGTATGTATTATACACTTATAATATAGTCCGTAGGGCGCGAAACATCACATAGTGTACTATATTTAACCATCGTCTTATTGTATTTTTTTTTTCTCCCTTATGTTTATGGTTTTTGGACTGCGATAAGCACGCCGGCACTTTTTTTCCGTATAATATAACGTGCGACGTGTGTTTTTTTTTTATGAAATTGGTACAATATATAGGTACTCGTGTGTATATATATATATATATATATATATATATATATATATATATATACATGTATGCAGGTGGACGCGTTTCCACATCAATTTCGACCAATTTGCCTCAATATAATAGCACAATAATTACATTATTACTGCGCTACAGTCGGACAACCGCTATATCGTATTATATACTGTACAGCATAATTATTATGTTGTACAGCGACAACGGCTATTCGACTATAAAAGAAAACAAAATTCACCCATCAACAGTAATGTGTAACATCTTATTCTGAACATTTCAAAATATTCGAACATACTTCGAGTGTTGTAATAAACTACAGTGCACTACAGTGGAATACGGGAGCTATGTTGACAGTATACGTATTATCTTATTTTCCAAAAAAATGTCGTTAAATGTTAAATGATCGTATCATATAAGTCATAACGTTCTTACTTATCAATATTGCAATAAAAAACTTCAGATTACCATATTTTTCAATTAAAGAGATTTCATTGTTTTTCCGTAGTACTCATTATATAATATTCTTCAAATTTCTTAGAAGGTTGCAGTTTTTTTCTAAAATATGTAATTATTTCTTCCTCCTCCTCAACTCCGTGTCTCATTATTAATTCTTATAGTATTTATGGATAATAATATTATCATTTTGTTATCATTTTTCCTATGGTTGTAGGTCAATATTATAATAGTTTTGGATTACAACGAATATTTTATGAAATAAAACAAGATAACACAATACATTTTTTTTTAATTCTTACACAATATATGATACAAATCACTTAAATATATCGGCACTTATACTTTATTTTTGACAGGCCAAAATAGGCATTTTAAAAAAAGGTTGATGCGTCCTGCACCCCTCCCCCCCCCAGCCCAAATGACGCGCTTGATCGGTTTGTCCGCAACTGTATGAAAATTTACAAACCTGTGTGCGATTGATTTTACTGTGGATTGCGCACAGACTATAATAACAGACAGACAGATAAGACGGTGGCTGGATGAAATTTTTAGGATTGGTTTTAAATTAAATCGTCTATTATTTCTGTTACAAACGTAATTATTAGCATTTGGAAGACAAAACTGTTGGGGGGGGGGGTAGATGAGTAGATCCCCAAAAATCACCTTCGGATACCTGCCTTACAGACAGTCAGACAGACCTCTTCTTTTTGTTATAAATACAAATCGGCCTATACTGTTTACTAACGCGGACAGACTATAATATTATAATCTGTATTATGACGAAACCATAGTTATACACGTGTACCCCTAATTGTACGTATACGGATAGGAGAAAGTCGAGAAATCATATTCGCGCACTGGAGACATAGCGCGAACTGAATTAAATTTCACCGGCGAAAAAGTCTTATAGGTACTCGATACCTATATAATATACATGTAATAATAACAATAATAATAATATGTAGGTAGGGTCGTATATATTATTGTGATTTGTATACGCCCACTTGTATTTAATGCGATGATATCGGATCGAAAGTCCTGCAATTTGTCTGGTTCGATTCGAAGACGTTTTGTCTGTTATTATTATAATCATATTTCGCGCGCGCGCGACAACCCTGCGGTAATCTACGGTCGGTGTACACGGTACTACGATAATAACGTCAATACTATTGTTAGTATTACAAGCGCCTCTGTAACATTATAGGTCCGTACGATCGATATTGATGTATGTGCTCTCGAAATGTGCTATATAACCTCTCATCAATAACACAACCCGCTGCCGCCGCCGCGCGCACACGATCCGATGCAAATAACGACACCTCGTTACCGCCGTTATCGGTATGCGCGCGTGGAGCTGTGTCCAAATCGCGGCGCGTCGGTAACGAGTTAGTGAGAGCCCGGCGTTCGCGACGCAGTTACCGGGCTAAGCCGTCGTATAGAGGTGGGTACACACACACGGCCGTATGGAAAAAATCAAAAAAAAATCACGTATAAAGTATTATAATAAGTATATAACATTCGTTCAAAAACGGTCGTACCGTATAATATAAACACGCGTAGAGATGCTTACCGTCTCGCGTGACGTAGATAATATCGGTGTATACCGCGACTCGTTTAAAAATAATCCCAAATATTGTGTGTTTGCGTGTGTGAGTAGCGACGCCGCGATAAAAACTGCTCATAATATTGCAGTATGCTCATAAGCGGGGATGTTCCGCAGCATAAAATACCTATATTAAATATGACGCGTCGCGATATAGGACATTACTGATTACCGTCATCATCGCCTGCAAAAGTGTTCGATAAAACAAAATAATACTATCGTGTATAATAATGTGTTGCAAGTTATAGGTTATTGGGTAATACGAAACGTAAAAAATCGCGTGCAAAAATGTCTAAAATAAAAAACAAAAAAATTATAAAGGACATAGTAAAATACATTATAATATTGTGTCACGTAACAAGACTCGATGTTCACGAACCGTATTGGTCTGGTCTGACCAATACCTTCATATGAAGTAAGTAAGCAATACATATTTTCTCGTAGCGCCGTACTCGTTATCGAACGTCGTGAATTATGTTGGCGATTCCGATTCGACAAACACAATCGAATGAATTTAATTAATTTAATTATACTTATAATATTCGATTCTGAGTGTAGCGAAAAATGTATTGGTTTCAATAAGATGTTTAATTTTTTCTTTTTCTTTTTTTATACCGTGTACAACAATTCTACCAGAAATATTGTTCCAATGTGTACAATACAGACCTTTTTTTCTGAAAGGAAATTTTCTCGGGGTGGTATTTTAAGGAGGTCTTTTTTTGATTTTCTCCGGAGTTTTCGCACCAAGTGTGAAAAACCGAAAAAAAAAAACGGGAAAATGTACGTATTATATTAGTAAAATTTACCGTTGCTTACAGATATACATTAAATTTCTGACTTAAATCATAAATCCCTGACTTCTCCCATACACCAAAATGGCTGCACCCACGTACGAAACGTGTCGGTCTGTTTCAATTATTTCCAGTTCAGTCGTCTCTAACGTTGAAACGACAGAACAAGGTCGCCTTTTCCGGACGAAAGTCGAACGCGTCGTACGTATACCGCGGGGACAACGCACGCGCGGTTATCACGTTTCCTGTGCGGAATTTAACGTTCGCCGCCAAAAATAGACTGTCGAAACTATCTTACCGGACACGTCCAACGGGATTCGTCGTTACTGTTGAACTCACCCGACAGCGTATTCCGTCGGTCGTAACACAACAAACAACACGCGTGATAATTGTACGCGCGGATTTTTCCGCGAGAAACTTGAACCGTTACGCGGTATTCGAAGCGTGCGTATGAATACAATAAAATAATTCGAACGGGCGGGTGGGCCGCTCGCTGCAGCCGTGAACGTAAGCCGTTTGATAATTACACGGCGTTCGAAACGTTCGTCCGGTTCAGCGTTTGCGCCGTGGTGCGACGGGCGCACGCGTTTGCACGTGCCGAGACCTACCCCGCGCCGCGAGAAATAAATAGACCTCGCATCCTGGCGCGGTCCTCGCACCCGTGTATTCCTTTTCTGTTTACTGTTCAGGCGCGCTTACATATTTCCATCGTTTAACGCAGTTAAACCACCGTGCAGTCATTCGCGTTTGCGCGGCGGCACGTACAAGAACAATAGTGCATAATGTTTATTGTTCAAACGGTTTTATTTTTTATTTTTTTTCCGCGTGTGTATATTAACAATGGGGATTTGATATTTTTTTTTTCCCCGCTTGTTTTTCGCCGTATTCGTTTGATACGCGGTCGAGCCTCCCGCGGTTTTCGTACGCAATTACTATCGGATACCCACTACCTACCGTTCACCGTTTACAAACAATTGTAAATCGGAACGTCGTAATAATAATAATTTTAATAACCGACTTGACCGGACTCGTACGACCGAATAGTAATAATAATAATAATACGATGGTGCTGTTGTAAACAACAATCGTTTTTTTCACCCGGACGAAACGGCCGACGACCCACTCTCGCGCCGAATCATTATTGCACACGATTGTGTTATAACGTTAGGCGGATATTTTCGTAGGCGGACCATTGTTTCGCGCCGTCGCCGTCGGGGTCTGAAAACGCGAATGTTTTACAATATCACGGTATTTTACGCGTGCTTGTTCAACGCGACGCGCGTTTTGTAACCGTCGGCCGAACAGGGTTATATTACACGTGAAGAAATTCGTACCACCGTGATAATATTTTGTACGGGCACCGGTAACTGAGCTGAGATGTGCCTTGTTTCAAAAAGGTATACGGTAATTAGGCCGCTAAAAATTTACATTTTGTAACAGGTAGACCCGGCGTTCGGACCACTATAGTATTGTTATTATTTTTTTTTTTTTTTTTTTTTTTTTTTTTTTCCATTTACGACGCGGGCTGCTCTTAAACCGCTAAGGTTATTAGTTGGTTTCGGGACTTGTTGCGCGCTTATTGCACGAAAAAGCGTTTGAAAAAGTTAAAAAGCTTTGAAAGAAGCACTTGAATGTATTTAAAACAGCAAAAACGGTAGAAAAGTTGAAAATATACTCCCTCCAACGGCTCCAACTTTTGGAGTTGTTATACAGGGAATCTTTAAACTCTTCTACCTTTTTTTTTTTATAGTATTTCTTTTTTAGTTGTTTTTTTTTTCAGGATATTTTGACGTTCATTAACGTACTTTTGTAAATTTTAAGTGCAATAAGTAAATTTGCTCATCAAGAAATGTTTTTTTATTGAATTTTAAATCTAGCTGGTTACCAAGAAAGTCGTGTTTTGATTTTCTTTGTACCTTTTTTTAATAAGTGAACAAAACGTAGAAAGAATGAGAAAATTCCCGAAAATAATTTTTGTATTATTTGAATTTTGTTTTTTAAATATAATTCGGCTTAAAACATTCGTAGGGACTTAAAATGTCTTTACATAACATGACTTTACATTTTCTGGTCGTAGTAAAGTTTTAAAAATAATTGAGCAATTTTCAAGCTATTTATAGACATTTTAATTTTGTGAGTTTTTACGAAATTTTTATTTGGTAAGTACTCTGTAAATAAACTGTTAGACTTAAAATGAAATTTATTAGTAGTTTAATTAATGTATTATTTTTTTTTTTTTTTATAAAAGTTTTAAAAATCAAATTATGACAAAAATTGTAAATGTTATGGCCTTTCAAAACATGTATAATTTTGATTAACGTGGTTTTTTATTATATTACAGTTCACCAGATAAACCATTATACAATTTGTTTATTTGTTTATATGTTTATTTAAAAGGGCGAAGCCCATTGAAAATATATAATACGGATCGTATAGTTAACAATTTCGAATACACGGTAAATAGTTACACAATACAATAATCGTTAATAATCATAAGCTGAAACAAACGCAAATTAATGTATTCATTAAACAAACATACATAATTATTACGGAACAAATTTACATTTAATCTTAAATTTATATTGATTTATGTTTAGATCTTATATTTATGCTCTATATAGGCAATTTTATATACGGATCGGAAAAATGTGTTCCTCCGACGAAGAACGTCTCATGAACGCCGGGTTTTATTGATAGCGTGTATTTATTTATGATAAGTTGGATATTTAATAAAAAACGAAATAATATTAAGAGGATGTACCCCTTTTAGACCTCCCTATAATATATGCTTGAATGAGGGGGCCGGGGGGGGGGGGCGCGCCCGTTGAAAGTTTTGTTACCGCGTGCAAATTTTGAAGTTACGTCATTCAGGTAAGTACATATTTATTCTGCGTTGAAATATTTTCAATCATTTCTTCAAAAAAACTTTTTTTTCCAAAATTAGGAATAGAATATTCCCTCTAACGAATACAATTTTAGAATCTGAACATAGCGAATAATGTATTGGTTTTCAATTATATGTCCTTTTTATTTTTTCTGTCAGAAATCTGGCTCCAATCAAAAAATGGCAAGATCTTTTTGTTATATTTCTAGTTCTAATTGGTGAATTTTCGGATTTTTCAAGTGATTTTCAAAAATAATTGGTGAAAACCGGAGAAAAAACGTATTGAAAAAATGAACAAATATTTACGTCGTCACAAAGTGATTAACAATTAAGCGTTCATGATTGCTTGTTATTAATATTGAAACAAATAAAAATAAAATGCAATGCAGATAAAATAGCACGAAGATGGAAAATGCTGGGGGTCACGCCACTGACCTACCTATTGTACGTTTAATGATTTTTTTAATAGATAGACTCTAATTAAAGCATCAATGCATCAATGCATCGATTAGTTGTAAATAAAAATGAATATTACTTTAACATTTAATACGGGGATATTAAATAATTTCGAATGTCGATATTATCGTCATGGCATGGTAAATTTACGACCAGCAATATATAGGCAGCGCTCTCTATATAACTATTATAGTAACTATTAATAAATAAATAAAATAATGTATTGCAATGTTATGGTCCCACGACATTTTATTTCCATATATATTTTAAACTATGTGACTAAAAAACACAGATACGGCCGAGTAGGTACTTGGTATTTAATAAAAAGAACGTAGTTGATTTAATGAATGCAAAATGAAACGAGGCGTTTGTTATTCGAGTGGGCCCTTACATTTCTTAGTAGCGACTAAAAGCAATCATTTTGTAATAGACTTTTTAATAAATATCATTTAAATATTATGCCATCAATGGTAGTTGTAAAATTAGTCTGAAAGCAGATTTGAATTTTCGTCAAATTTACTCGAGATCGACCTTTCCACTTTTTTGATTTTGTATTTTAATTTCTCTGAAAATTAAAATATTCCATTTTTTTTTTTTTTTTTTTTAGGATTTATAGGGGGATAAAATCCAAAAGGTGAAGCAGTCAATTTCAAGTAGACTTGACGACAAATTCAAATCTGTTTTTAAAATTCTTATCGTTTTACTAGACCAATCGGTAAACGTACGAAATAAAACGCGTCTGAATTCCCATGTTTCACGTGTGTGTTAGACAAAAGCTGACAATTTATTGCAATTTGCACAGTCTGCGCCTATCGATTATTATCGGCGGTGACGTACGAGTTATTATTATTGCATACGTATTTGTAGAGGCTTTTTATTTTTTATTTTTTTTTTTTTTAATTGTGAAAATGGAGTATAAATTTGGTATTTGTTTTGACTCCCGCCGCATTATAATATTACTATTGATACTGCGCGGTGCAACGACAAGGAACGTTTTTCGACGAGAAAAATGTAATACAATATAAGTAATTAGTTGAACATATGATTTATCAGTTTGTTTAATCGAATTCACTAATTCAACAACACGTGTAACAGGGCATTGTGTTACTTTTCGAACAAGACAATCAGAAAACAGACAATGTCGGTAGACAGGACTATAGTTGGGCTGTACAGTAGCGCGCCGAACATTCTTCTCGCTCGAAAAAAAAAAGAAAAAAAAAAAATTAGGACACTGCGCCCGCGCAAAAAATGGATTTTTACATGCCCCGCAAAAACTTTCAGATTAGCTAAAGTGACCGCGTAATATTCAGGCTGTCGTATTCGTAAGTGGGATGCGTTGACAACACCTACAATACGTAAAACCAAAGGCCGAAAATAGATCTCTGGATGGTCGGTCAATCACAGTCGACGTTCAACGTATTTGGCGGTCGTCTCACCCGCTCGCCCGCATCGGGCCGTGGGGCTGAAAAACACCGGCTCCGGCACGCCGTCGGCCGGACAAACAAATCCGCGTAGTTTATAATAAGCAACGGCGGATCTACTCGTTTTCGGCTTCGTTAATCCCGTGGACTGCCGACGCGTAGCCAATCCGTTCGATCGATTTTGGCAAACAAAATATTTAGTTATTTCTCATTGGGTGTGCAATGCAATCCGCGTGCATATGATCGGGTATCCCGTATACAGCGATAGTATTTTGATAATAATTAACGCCGCGGTAGACCGAAAACTACTGCAGCGCTGGGGTCGGGAAAAACGATTATCCCTGAGCCACGCGCGCTTGAAGTGGACGTTTGTGTGCGCCACAAAAGCCGCGGGGGCCTATTGCTCCCCACGCCCATTCAGCGCGTAATAACCTACGACAATACGATAAAACCGATTCCTCGAGCACGAAAACACGTCCAGCGCCCTAATAAATTAAATTGCATTGGTTTAAATTAGACGAGTCAGATGCGGGTCGTACGGGAAACGTACAACACCGGGCCGTTATAGTGAACGTGATTAACGATAAAAAACGATAAAAAAAAAAAAAAAATGTTCGTCCCGTCGCGTTCGTTCGTGATCCGGCGCCCCGCCGGAACCGCAGAACACCACGCGCGGTTGACATTCACAGAGCGGACAAACGGGTCTGGCGACAGCGTTGTTATTATTACGCGATCGTGGTAATTGATAATAATTAGGTGGGCGCGGGGTTTTTTTTTTTTTTCCGTCCATCACCGTGCGACGAGAGGAGAGACATCACGAGAGGATTGTCATAACGGTGAGGACGCGTTCGACGCGCGCCGGCGAACCGAGCGAGACAGGCCGCGTTCGCACCGGCCGCGGCGTGGAACAGCGCCGTGTTGCCGTTAACGCGCCGTACCGCTCCGCGGCGCGCCCGGCAACGCCGCGGGCGTTCGTGACGCACGACTTTCGCTCGACGGCCGGTCGACCGTCTATCGCTAACCGTTGATTAGCGCGCTCCGCCGTTATCATTGATATGTTATTATCACCGTCGTCGGCCAGTGGTAGTGGCAGTTTACTGCGCGGAAACACGCGCAATAACAATGTTATAATAGTTGATAAAAACGGAGTAATAAAAGAGAGAAAGAAAAAAAAAAGCGAGCCCGAACGACGGGACCGTCGCGCTTATTTCATTGTCGTCCGAGTGACTTACATTTCCGTCAGTTTTCCGGAAAGTCGTTACGACGACGTCTCACGGTGTCCGCCCGCAGTCGAATCAGTCGCGATTGCCTATTGTTACTATTGTTAAATCGCATCCCGCAAAATGACGGAAGAATCGAAACCTCTGTTGAACAATGACGACGTTTCCGATCAGAAAATTTCGGACGCAGGTAACGTTGACAATAATGTACAATTCGTATCCGTGACCGTTCAATACACAATCACGATTAATATATTATTGGTATGATTAGGAGGTACACATATATATTATCAGCTCTAGGTAGTGAGACTTATAGCCCGTCGTAATTTCTTATGGTTTTGTTAATTTTTTACAATTAATTCAGCTCGTGTAGGTATAATATTGTGTTTACACTCGTGTGTACCGTGTGTAGACATTTGTTCTTCGTTTTTTTTAAATAATTCGTTGTTAGCATCGAGATGAAAGACAATCATTTCTAACAATAATAAAATAATACCTACCCGTGTACGAATATTTATACAATTTTTTTTTTTCTCTAATAATAGGTAGGTATGTAGGCTACATAATAATAGGTATAAATTATAACAAAATATAATAATAATAATAATAATAATAATATAGGAACCTATGCCATTGAAAAGATAAGAAAATCTTGCCGTAATATTTATGAGTAATGGTCTCGGCTAAAAGATATAATATTGGACCAATAGTGATTGGCAATAATAATATGATTGAAATGAATTTACTTTTGACTGAAAATAATAAATGGCTTGATACCCATAGTGAATAATTGCAATAGAAATCTATGATTTTATTATCAATTCTTGTTACTTAATTTAAATTTTTTAAAAAAAAAATCTAATATTTCATTAAAATACTACTTTATATTTTCTCGTAATAGTCTTAATAATAGTTCAAATTTAAATTTAAAAAATTAAGTCCATTTTGTTAATTATTTTTTTAGTATTTTAACAAAGATTTTAGTTTGGTAAAGTCTGATGACTCACTGATGGTATTAAAACATTTTAGATACTAAAAAATGACAAGTATAAAAATAAAATATATACATTGTAAAACCAATACTTTCCTCACTACGCTTAGCATATAAAAACTAATAGTAAAATTAGGATTATGTTTCAAATTATGTTTATTTAGCTTGGTTTACATGGTTAACTATGTCAAACTATCAAATAAATAAATATTTAGAAATCTAAAATTTCAGTATGACACTGAATATGATAAGATATGATTATTAATGTTAGTCGTTAGAGTTGATATTTAAATGTAGTATGATGTAATAATTAATTATATAGCTATTATTATTACATGATCAAATATATAATATTGACGGACCAAGTGACAATACACTAACAATTACTATCTTTATATTTTGTTCCTAGGCTAAGAATCTTATCTACTACTCCTCGGATTAAGAGCCTTTCATTTATTTTCATGATAAGTTGCTCACTTCGTGTGTATCTTGATCTGCATTAAAATTTACTTGATAATTCACAAATGATAAATGATAACAATGAAGTATAAATACAAATATTTTTATCAATAGGTTTAGAAAATTTCTAGTGAATCAAATATTTTAAAATAAATTATAAGATATTTTACTGTATGAACCAGGTATAATCAATCGTGTAAGTTTTCAATTCATTAGTATTCAAATATTATTGTTAAATTATTGACAATTTGAATATATGACATGGAAGTTGTATTTAACAAATACAATTATAGAAAATAAATACCTAATTCTATGGATAAAAACTGGTATTACACAATCCTATTATTCCATGGGTTATAGTGTGTTATAAATCTATTACATTTTATACTCAATTTGACATTTAAACATAATATAATATTTTAAAATGAATGTACTATTTTATACTAAACCAATTCAAAATGATTATAGATTTAAGCAAAATTCCAAATTGTATTTTAGTTTGGTATACTTGGTTTTATTTCATGTATTTATTATCTCAATGTAAGTAATCTTTTAGATTCTGAGTGAAGTGAAGAAAAATAATGTATTTTTTGTTTTACTATGATTTATGAGATTTTGCTATTTGTTGTGTTTGTGAACAAATTTTCTACCAAAAATATTGTTCCTATCAAAAAGTTACAAAAATCTTAGGTAACTGATATTTTGTTTAGTTTTTATTTGATTTTATGTGAATAAAATTGTTTGGTCAAACTTAAATGCTTGAAAATTTAATACAAGGTTCATCAAAAGTTGTACTTTGTCGCAAAAAAAAAATTGGATTTTAAGTAGTTTTTTTTTTTTAAAAAAGTGTTTAAAATTCAATTTTTTACAAAAATCTTATTTAAAACACATTTCACTAAATTATAGATTAAAATCTTATTTTTTAAACAACAATTTATATGTCGTGTACAAATATAAACTACAACTTTATGTATGATACTTTCTTAACTTCCACATTCAACAGTGGCTCACCCATCGGTAGCATTGGTTTTTTTATATTATGAATGAGCTAATGTTGTAGTATATACTACTAAAGATGAAATTACTTGGCAAACTAGATTAAGAAATTTACCAATTACTAATAAAAACAAAGAATTTATTTATAAAAAGAATATTATATTTATATTTATATAATAATTAATTTTTCAAATAAACCAGAATAAATTACAATTTTGTTTCCAGACAAAAATGTTATTTATACTTAAATTTTTAAGATTTAACATATTGATTTTCACAATATAATATTACCATTTACTGAATTGGTTTTTCTCTTGTAAAAGTTAATATTGTAAAAAAAAAAAAAAAAACCATTTGAAAATTATATTATTTAATTTAATACACTTGGGTATGTTAGATCAGTTTTATAACATTTAGAGGATTCAAAATTAATTATCTGTACCTTATTGTCTTTTACATAATTTAAAATTCAATATATTAGGAAAATTTACATTTCATGCATAATTTACCTCATTACATATTTTGTGTTTTTACTATATTTCAGATTCTCCTTCATCATCAGTGGTTGAAACCAATACTAATGATGTACCAAATGAGAATCCAGATTTTGTTGTTCCAGAACCAGGACCTGCAAATTCTACTTCTAAAATCACTTGTAGAGTATGTCAAGAAATGATTGATGTTATGGGTAAATTGGATCAGCATGTAGTGAAATGTAATCGCTGTAACGAAGCTACTGTGAGTGTACATAAATATTTAATTTATATAATATGAAAATTACTGCATATTATCATTATTTAATATACTATTATGTTTCAGCCAATTATGAGTGCTCCACCAGGCAAGAAATATGTACGCTGTTTGTGTCATTGTCTTTTAATTTGTAAAAGCTCATCACAACGTATTGCTTGTCCCCGTACAAACTGTAAACGAGTAATTAACTTAGCTCCAAGTCCTGTAACACCCGCAGTCCCTCAAGTTTTAGGCATGTGCCGAGTCACTTGTGTTCATTGCCAAGATACATTCCTTGTGAGTGTACAATTAAATTAAATTCATTAATTATAAAACAATTTAACTAAGGTTTTTTTTTTTCAGTTTAATATGCTACAAAATGCCTTAGCTAGATGCCCACATTGTCGCAAAGTGTAAGTATTAATCAGGGGTTGGTTAATTTGTATATATTACTAAGAGCCATTAATATATCTGTTATGGTGGAAGATGTAAATGTGGTAAAAGTTGACATTTCTCTAAAAATTGGTAAATGTTGTAATTGTAGTCATTCCCCAGTTATTGACAACAATTAACAGTTATATTAGAGAATGTTAATTATAATTGATCTCCATAGTAAAAACAGCTAATATACAAAAAGGAGTGAGACAAAGCTGCTCCTTATTACCCTGTTTATTCAATATCAACATTGAAAAAGCCATAGCAGAAATAAAACTAAATCTAGAAGAGAGAAGGATAGTAGGAGTAGTAATAGGGGAAGTCCTAATATTCATGATACAATTTGAGGATGAAATAGTTTTGCTTGTTACATCCAAAGAAAATGTGGAAAACAGCGCTTACTTAAATGGCTGACATATTTTTAACATTCAAATTATACATAAAAATGACACAAACAAAAGTACTAGTATGCAGCAAACAAACTAAACCAAGCATTAATATATTCCTTAAAGGAAACAGAGTATAGAAAAAGTGGAAGAATTTTAATGTTTAGTAAGCATAAATAATAAGCAACAATGGAAGATCTGAAAAAGAAATAAGTGGCAGAATAGTTCAAGCAAAGAAGGCATTTCTACTTAAGAATAAATTATTAACATCAAAGAATATAGGTTTAAAAACAAGGAAACATTTAATTAAAACATAGGTATGGAACAGCACTACATGGCAGTGAAAGGTGGATGCTTAATAAGAAAATAAAAATACCTTAGAAGCCTTCAAAATGTAATGCTGGAAGAAAATGGAGAAAATAAAATTGACAGAAATGAAGTCAAACTAAGAAGTGTTAAAGTTAGTCAAAGAGAAAAAACCTTGTTAAGCAATTTAAGGTCAGTGCAATGGCGCATGATAGGTCATATCCTGAGGCACAAGGAGAAATGATAGAAGAGAAGCAATGGAGAGGAAGGACAAGAATGAGTTATACAAGTCAAGTAATTAAAGATGCAAGAGTTTGTTCATAAAAACAACTGTAGGGATAGTCAAGAGATTCTTGGAGAGATTATTTGTTGTACACCAATCTACCATTGACTGCTCCAAAAAAAAAATTTAAATAAAAAAGCTTTTATAAATCTATAATCATCATTAACTAATAAACTTGTTAAATTACTTCATTTACTAGTAAAAGATGTACATTTAAATTTAAAATGCAGTTTTTTATATTTATCTATCTAATTGAATCATTTTAGTAAATTACATCATTGACCAATTTATTTCTTTCACTGTACCATATCTATAGGAAACTTAAAATGACTTCCTATATTAATCAGAAATCATTATTATTATTTTTTTTTTAAGGAAAACCAAGCAATTTGAAAAAATGCAAATAAAAAATTAATTTTGTGTAATGATTCTCAAACATTGCTCTGAAATAATAATATATTTTACAAATAAGTTATTCAATTTATTTATGTTTTTTTTTTTTACAAATTAAAATACATATTTGTAAATGTTTTATTTTAAACAGGCTGTATAAAGTGTTAAAGTATATTTATGTTTGATTATTGTTTTGGAAAATTAATGACCCATGTGGAAGTAATAGTTATGTTGATAAATCAGCCAATAGTGTAAAATCAAAAATGATAGACATTTTTTAAATTAACCAGTTTAAAGTGTAGAAAAGCATATAAATTATAATTCTTACCTTGAATAAATAACATTTATGTTATGACAAATGAATATACAATTTCAAGTCATTAATTTTGTTTAAAGTTTGAACAAAGAGTAATAAATTTTGTTTTAAATGTTAAAACTCAAATCAATATCAAATCATAGTTTTCAAGAAAATATCTTTCTAATTCCCATAGGCCTTGATGAATTAATTAAATTTTAAAAATTATCAAACTCATCTAATTAAATAACAAAATGTTAATTATTTATTTGTAGTTCAAATTGTTACATTACTACATTTGTTTAAATAAGTATTCTTAAATTGAATAAAACTATTAAGAATACTGTAAATAATTTTGTTTTATAAATCTTTTAAAAAATTATTTATTATTGTAATATTTTGTAAAATTTTAGATCATCTGTTGGTCCAGAGTTTGCAAAAGCGAAAGGCATATTTTTCTTTGTGGTTGCTATAATATTGTTTCTAGTTGGCGGTGGAATTACTTATTTCACATATTCATACGCAATAAACCACATTGGCTATTTTTCCATTCATATGGGTTAGTATTATGCATATTAAATTAATTCTTAACATTACAATTTAATATCATTATTTTTTTTCACAGTAATTCTCATGTTAACACTTATAGCACTTTGGAAATGTTTGTATTACTGCAGAATCAAAGTCAGTTCTATTGATGGGCCCGTTTAAAACACAATAACAGTTTTAATAATAAGTAGGTTATAACTTATAAAATATATCTAGAATATTGGCCATTTTATATAATAATATAATTTTACATAATGGTATATAATTATAGTTTTATACAATTTGTATTTTCATTTATTAGTTATTGTATTTGTGGAATCTGGTAATACTACTATAAAGACTACTGGTATTTACTATCTAATATCAAATAATAAAACATTTTTCATATTATTTGTGTATAAAATTAATGACATTCAGTTAAAAACATTTATAATATATTTATTTACAGAATATTCCTTTAAAAATTAAATTATTAAAAAATATAATTTTATGATGTATAAAACTTAACTGTTGATAATATATTATATAAAAAGAAATATAATATATAATATATCATGTTAACACATTTTTAGGTAAAATATATTATTTAATATATAGAATATCTTGTATCATTATATTATTATTATTATATTATTTATTATTATTATCATTTTACTTTATTTTACGCTTAAAAAAAGAAATTATAGTTAAAAATTATTATCCAATAACCAATTATATATTTTAAAGACCAGTGTTATATTTTTTTTAACAATAAAGTTTGAATAATATAATTAATTATTGTCTGGTGTGTTATTTGTTATTCTTATTAATTATTAGTAATAAGATTTATACAATAATACATTTGAATAATTTTTAATCACAAAATATTTATTATCATTTATACTAATTTAAAATGTTTGATGTATTGTAATTTTCATTTATAGAACATAAATTAATAAGATGTCTAATTACTATAAACATCTTATTAATATAAGGAAATCTAATAACTTTCCAAATACATCAAACTGTGTTACCATTTTACTAAAATGTTGACCAGTTTTATCTGGGTCTACAGGGTTGTTATTAGGGGTATCACATGGTATACAATGACAATGGAGGGCCTATTTCCCTCCCCCTCTTACCATATTGGCCTGCTTCAATTTAATACTGCAATTGAATTTAATTAATTAATTAATATAATATAAAAAATATGATATTATACTTTTATCAGTGTTATCACTTCAAAATATTAACGTTAATATTCAAATATATACAAGAACGGATGGATGCATATTGCATAAAAATGTAACACTACAGCAACGGTACTACCATAGACATAGAATATAATATATTAATACTCTGACTCTTCACTCAGGAGGTTTTATTGAAACAATGTTTTTATACATTTTAAGTGATTTTTTCAAGGATTTCTGAAGTTTTCAAGTGCTGTTTTGTGAATTTTAAGAATACATAAATCTGGTTTCTAATTATGATAATTAAGTTATTAATTTTGTATTAATATAAATTTATGACAAATATGTACATAAAGGTATAAAAGCCATCTACAAGTGACGACTATAATACAGTATACGCTCTTATATCGGTTTCATTTCCTTTGAAATCTCCTTCCTCCCTACACCCAAAAAAATTCGGTGTTATAATATTTTTGGTTTGGTAATCATGAAAAAATGTCATACATAATGTTTTTAGCCTGCCCAAAGGTGGGCAACCTACTTTCCACCTATTTCTTTTCATTCAATACCAACAAGGTCAATACCAAAAAGTATATGGGTAAACAAATATTAAAAAATTAGTACGAATGACGGTTGGGACAGCTAGTATTTTAAAATTATAATAATTTTTTTTATAAAATAATTATATAAAAACAATATTATTAAAATGGATAATATTTGTATTTTATATTAATTTAAATAATGATTATTTTACCTTATAAAAATTAGTATTAAAAAAAATGAAATGTTATAAATAAATAAACAGAAATTAGTCCTATTTATTGCAACCTGACATACTGTCTTGACATTTGGTATTTGTCATTTGATGCAGACATTTGCCTTAACAAAATTTATCAATCCTATAGTACATCAACGATAACATTTCTCTGCATACTGAAAACCGATGTCTCGTGTATAATTAATTTTTTACAACATTTTCGGTAGGTAATTTATTAAAAATTACGATCTTCATCTACTATATCTAATACCAAAGCTAAAATATTTCGGGGATCCAATATTTTATTTTTATTTCTTTTTAAAATTAGTACCTTAATTGTTTATGAGTAACATTATTATGTTTATTATAAAAACATATAAATATATAAATAAAAAAATGTATGTATAGAAATAAAAAATAAATTGATTATGATTGCGTCGCCTGGAATACTATAAGTATATTATGTGACTGGTTTCGAACTAAAAATTCATCATCAGAAATATCACAGTCAAAATGTAAAATGCGACTCACGCTGAGACTCATTAATGAACGATCTATCAGTTGAAGTATGGTAAGTTTTCACAAAGACGTTAGTCAGTTAGGAGAAATGGTTCAGAACAAAGAAAAAATTGTAAAGATCAAATAGAGAAAAAGGAAGTCCTGGATAACGGTCAAAATTGTAGACCTTTTGGAAGAAAGATTACCTATGAAAAAGCTTTCAATAGAGTCAAACATGACAACATTATGAATATACTTAAAGAAGTCGATTTATTTGGCAAAGATTTAAGAATAATAGGCAACCTGTATTAGAATCAGACAGCTTATCTGAGACTTGATGGAGATGTAACCGAGGGTGTCCAAATACTACGGGGTGTTAGATAAGGATGCATCCTATCGACCTTAATTTTCAACCTCTATTTTGAGAAAATATTCAATGAGGCTCTCGACGGAATAAGGAAGGCATAAAACTTAGCCAGAATCAATAAAATCAGATATTCGGATGGCTCTATAATTTTAGTCGACACTATTGGTGAACTGAAAACTTTATAGTGATGCTTTGTCAACAATAAATATGTCATATTATGATAGAATAATTAAATAAACCTTTAATGTTTTACCGATTTTCCTATTTTTTCTGCGTTTTTCCCGGTTTTCCCGTGTTTTTTCTAGGTTTCTAACATTTGCTGGGAAAACTTTTGGGAAAATTAAAAAATGAACTTTTTATAGTACCTCTTCAGTAAGATTCTCTTCCAGAAAAAGTTCTATCATTTAAAATCTGAGCAAAATTGCAGGTAGAAAAGTTGTACACAGAAAAAAAGGGCCATAATATGATTTTACTAATGCCTACATTTAGTACATTTCTGTTTTTCCGACATTTTATCCCGGTTTTTCCCAGATATTATAAAAACCACTAGAAAATTCAAAAAAGTACCTCCCTAAAATACCATGTAGATAAATTTCTTCTCAGAAAATAAGCTATACTTGATACATCGGAGCAAGATTTTCTATCGTACAGAGCTGATTTCTTGCTACCCTTTTTTTATAAATATATTATGTTGTAATAATATGTTGCCTTAACATCGAGCGATACGGCAGATACGGGCTAGCTATCATATTTTCTAAAAATATGATAAGTTATTTTTCCAATACGGAAAATATAACGAGTTGTGAATTGTATATAGAAAATAGATAGGTACAGAAGATTGCATTAATATTTTTTTTTTCGATCGGTTGAAAGTTGTATAGTTTAAATTTTTTAATTTGAATAATTATCATTTAATTATTCAATTATTTGTCAAAGTATGTAAAAAAGCACAAAAATGTAAAAAAAAAAAAAAAAAACACTCCCGCAAAATATGGAAAAATATTAGATTTGACATCATGTCATCGAGAAATCAATTTATTTCGCACACTGCTATATTACACAATAAATAACAAAAGTATGCAAATACTATAAGTCCCCAACCGTGGACATGAGTATATTATCTACAATAAACTATAATATAAAGTTTAAGTAGGTACGTAGATATTCGTACCTATTGTTTTTGGCGTTACCATGGTAAATTGTTTTATGTGCTCTAAATATAACTGTTAATACTGTGCACCGAAAACACATTACTATTGTTTTTACCGATCTGTACAGTACTATACGAAATATATAGAGACTCGGTTAAAACCGTTCGCTTCTAATTCATAGAAAATTATAGTGAACATCGTTTGCGTAATCACTATATACTATATATGTATAATTTTTTTTACAAAACATGGAAGACATCAATAACTACAGTGAGTCCTATCCCTATGGATTTGAATTCGACTTAGGGGAAGAAACAGCGTTCTACCACGGTGAATCGCAAGTGCAATATAATGAGGCCGTATCTGTGCCATCATTTGATAATTCGTATGCCAAAGAAACGAGTAGTTCTGTTATTGAACAGGGACAGTTAATGGATTTGAACGATTTGATAAAGAAGATAGAAAAGTTAAGATTAGAAGAAATTGCTCTAACTCACCGTAAAAACAACGGGTTGGTGTTACTAACCGAATTTTCCGAAAAAGGGTTGATATCGGTAAGAGAAGACACTATATTATACAATGTTGTCAATATTATATAATAAAATAATAAAGTGAAAAAAAAATTATAGTCAATTCATTTATACAAATCTAATGAAGGAAATAATATTATTTAATAATTTGCTGTAATTCTACTGTTGGAATTAGTGTTGGTGGCTCATTATTTTTCGAAAAAAGTGTAACCATACGTGTATTATTCATATCATTACAATTAAGCTTTGCATACTTATTTTCTGTAACTATCTATAATTATTTCATGTGCAATGGTGGTTTTATATCCAGGGGGTGGATAAGTTATACCAATTCCCCCGAAATGTCTTCAATAACTACTTTTTAAGTATTTATTTATTACAATTTATTGTTTTTTAAGTGAATGAAATGAATGAGAGGACTATAAAATTAACTCACTGCTCTGAGATTTACATCTGGTTGCGTCACTGTGCAATGGCATTATTGAAAAGGAATAAAAATATTAATTTTCAAAAAAAAAAAATTTGGGAACAATTGAAATAAGAACATAATATAACATATGTAGAGCATCTGTCATCACGACTAAATTTTATATACAGATTTCGAATAAACCATCTCTCCTGGTTAACTGCTGTTTTTCTTTATCCCAGACTATTAGATAAATTAATACGATACGTATATCTGTAATCATAAATAATACAAATATCGGAATTTCTTATGTTTAGAGCCAAACGGAGTTTTCAACGACAGCTGAAACTCCGAGTGAATTACGTGCAGTATACGAAAATCTATTATGGAAATTCAAGGAAACAAAAGAATCATGGTTCAGAAAAGAGAAAAATCTAAAGGAAGAGATAAAGCTTAAAACCGAATATTTAGAATCGATGCGCGAAAAATGTTCCAATCTTGCCATCAACCAGGACGAATTGGAATTAAGCGCCGGTTTGAAAATGGTTCATCCAAAAACCGGGAAAAAACTTGACCGTGACGTAAGCTCTATAATGTAACATAATGTTTATATTTATTGTCATTTTTACGATTTCAACAGAAGGAAAAGAAGATTACAAGACACATAATATATTTTGCATACATCCCTCTTCCTCATTTCTATTCAATGCAAATTATGTCACAGCGGCAAATATACGATTCCGTACGTTTATACCTTTTTGCTTTTTGAAAAAATGTTTATTTTTGCAACCTGACCCTTAAATTAGTATACAAATTAGCGGAACTTTGCCATCGCGTACGAAGTCTGGTTCCACAATGTTTACACACAAAACATATTTATAGTTTTTAATATCAATTACCACCTAGGTAGGTATACTTGCAAGTCTTTCTATTGCACCGCGGAGCATCACAACCTAAATATTCGAAAATATCGGGTTTACACTCAAAAATTTCAAAAATCAGAATTTGAATATATGTAAAATTTAAAAAAAAAACACCTTGTATATATTGAAGTAATAATATTGGCAATTTGTCATGGTTGTAGATAGATAGTTTAATGAGAAATCAACAACATACATCGATATAAAGGTTATAACGACTAAGTTGTATTACATAAAACATAATACATAATACAAAAATGAGGTTAGGTTACACATTGATAACACTATTATTTTAAATATGTTATATGCTCCCTTTTTTTTTTTTTTTACAATGAAAATAATTTAATAAATTAGGTATTATAATAGGTGCACAATAATAACATAGTAACAAAGTAAACATTTTTTTTTAAATTATTTCTCTAAATAATAAAACATTATTTTAAATAATATTACCTAGTGCAGTAACTCAACATCAACAACAAAACAAAGATTTCATTATATTTTTTACTGTTAAGTATTAATAATATAAATAACCATTTTTCCTGTTAACACTACCACTAAATGTTACCATTAGATCAATCTTTGTAGGAGTTTCACTTTGTACTATCAATTCTATTTCATTCATCTACCTCCTCCTTACTTGTCTACTTGTACATCTGAATCTCTTGCCATCATTGCTGACCAACCAGTACAACCTTGGAGTTTTTCCTCTTTTTTCGATTACCCTCTGGAATCCACAACTGGTTCTTAAGGAACAGTTTGTATTGTACAAGTATGAACGCTATTTCACTAACAGTTTGTTTATTATAGTAATTTATCTGTTTTTTTTTCTTTGCTTTCATTATTTTTATCTCAGTCGCGTTTATCGCCTTTTTTAGAAGATCATTCGTATGCATGGGAAGTTTGTTCTTTAATTTCCTTGACATTAGTATTTGCGCTTGAGATAGGCCAATACTTTACATTGGAGTATTTCTGTGATTCAATAGGGACACCTATAGTGTCAACCCGTCATTATCACTTCTTTTAAATATTTTTTTAGCACAAGCCTACATATTTCTCTGCTAGGGCGTTAGATTGAGGATAATTGGGATTAGTTGAGATTACTTCAAAATTCCATTTTCTGCCAAACTCACTAAGTTCACAACTACTAAAGGGTTCGTTGTATTAGTATATCGGGCGATCAAAACCTAGAAAATACAGTCTGTAGGTTTTTTTTATTATACACTTGGAACTCTTGTTATTTAAATATAACAATTCAACCCAGTTTATAAATTAGTCAGATATTATCAAAAATGATTTTTAATTGTATTCTAATATATCTATCGTTAACTTTTCCCATGGTTTACTCGGCAGGGGGTGTGAATGCATTTGCTCTTTTGTCTTAGCATATTTTAAACGAGCACACACTTTACATACCTCTACTACTTTTTCTATATCTATATTCATATTTTTTCAATATAGCACTTCTCTGGCTCTTGCTTTACACTTTTTAATGTTTCTCATGTATTAATTTAAGTATATCTTTCTGTAAGGTCTCTGGGACAACTACTTTTGTATTAAGAAACAATAAACCATCGATTGTTACTAACTCTTCTCTCAAATTCCAATAAAACCTTGTACTACTTTGATTTGTTTTCGGATCACCCTTTTTCACACAACTCCATTACTGCTTTTAACACCTCAATCTTTTTTAGTCTCTTTTTTAAAATTCTGTTTTTTGTTTTCAGACATTTCCAAATTTGTTACTACTTCACGAATAACCAATTCTACTTCTTTATCACCATCATCTGGACTTATTATATAATAAGTAGACAGTGTGTCTGCTATGTACAAGTGTTTACCTGGGGTGTATACTATATTTAAGTCATACTTAAATAGTCATAATCTCATCTTTTGAAGTCACATAGTTATTTTATATAGATCTTTTATAAAAAATACTTTCTAACGGTTTATGATCCGAGTGCGAAGGCATAATTGTTTATCTCCCTTAAATAAACTGATGAATTTTTCACAAGAAAAAGAAATCCAGCATCTAATTTTCTATTTGGGCATAACGTTGTTCAGTTTTACTCAAAGTTATCGAAGCATATGAAATTAACTGCTCACCTAGTAAAAGTACACAGCCTAATCCATCTTTTGACACGTCTGTTTGCTTGTTGTTGTCTAATGTCTTCAACACCAGCGTACTAGACAATATGGTTTTTAATTTATTGATATTTTGACTATTTTCTTACAACCATTATTTTTTACATTAATCTGTGTTAGACTTCTCAATGATGTAGTCATTTTGCTCAGGTTAGGTATGAATTTCCCTAAATACCATACCATACCAAGGAACTTTAACAATTCTTTTTTATCTTTTAGAAAAGTTACTGTTTTTTGTTTGAACTAGAATTTTTCCTTATTAAACTTAGCGTTCAATTTTTTCGTTCTATTTAAGATTTTAATTAATGCCTCATCATGCTTTTCTTCTATTTTTCCTGCAATAATCTTGTAATAATATCAGCAAATGATTCATTAACATTCCTTTGAAACACCTCTGATGATATACCGAATGGTAATCTAAGAGAGCAGTACCATTCTACTGATGTAGATATAATTCTATTGTAGAATAACTATATTACACATAAATTAACTCAGAGAAAAAGTCACAAAAGACACACGACAACCATGCATGATTCTGTTAAAATAGTTTTTATATTTTAACAAAAGAACAAAAGTCATAATATACATTTTGAGGTTATTGGTACGAATAATATTATTATCAATAAAAATATAGAAAACAACACTTCCTCTTAATCTCAATTATAAAAAAATATATAAACATATTAAAATAAAAATTAAGTGTTATTCTAATCCAATCGCTTTTCTTAATTTTGAAAATGGAATGGCAGGTAGTGGTTTTGTTAGAATATCTGCCAGTTAATGATCTGTTTAAACATATGCTAATTTAATTTGATTTGTTGAGATTGCTTCATGAATAAAATTATATTTGGTATCCAGATGGTTCAATCGTTGATGTTTCTTTGGTTCATTTGCTATTCTGATGCAAGATTGATTATCTTCATGCAATAATATGTAATCTTTGTCTGTGATAATTCGCATCTCTACAAGAAGTCCTTTCAGCCACATTCCTTCTTGAATTGCAGATGCCAAAGCTAAATATTCTGCTTCAGTCGATGAAAAGGCTATAGTTGATTGTTTTCTAGTAAACCAACTGACTGTAAAATCAAAAACTTGATAAAGATATCCAGAAGTAGATTTTCGGTCATTAATATCGTTGGCAAAATCAGCATCAACAAAACCTTGAAGTGGATGTATGTTATTGTTCTTAATGTAGGTCATTCCAAAAGAAATAGTGTCCTTTAAATATCTTAATAATATTTTAAAGTGATTAAAATTATCGTCAGTGGCTTTAGATTGATGTCGGTTAAAATAATTGACTGCTGTTTTAAGATCCGGTCTGGTTTGAATCATCACATACATCAAACATCCCATAAGTTTATGATATGGTTTACTTGTTGATCCTTTTTTTTCAAATTTTAATTTCTTTTTCATTGGTGTTAATATTGGTTTACATTTATTCATACCAAATGTATGTAGTAGGTTTTCAAGATATTTTGTTTGACTCATTTTTAAAATATTATTATGTCATTCAATTTTAATACCTAAGAAAGATCTTGCATCTGTTAGCTTTATTAGAATTACTAGCCACCAGCACATCATCTACATACAATAATAAATACAAATTATTGTAATCATTCAATTTTACATACAATCATTGATCGGAATTGCTTCTTGTTAAACCTTGTTGACCTTGCTTCACCGAGATAACTTACTGCTAACAGCCCCTTACGCAAAACTATAAGTTTATCTTCTTGGTGTTTTGGCGATGCTTTTTTTTTTTTTTATGATAGTTGGTCTTTATACCGAGTTTTTATCGGAATCTTGACCAAAACTAAATCAAAATCCTAAATCAGGCTCTGTATACCATTCTGATTTCACGTGCGATAACGTTTTGCTGAACGCAGGTGTTTTTTTTTTTTTATTTTTCCGACATTCCGAATTTAAAAGCTCTCCTTTACTTCCTCCTGATCCCCACTTAACACATACTGCCCCCTATAGGGACTGAAATTCCCTCTAGAGGGACTGAAATGCCCCCTGAGGGGGACTGAAATGCCCCCTGGGGGGCGGTACCGCCCAAATTAAAAACCACTGGTTTAGTCGGTGCAAATCTGTGTAACGACCAAACTGTAGACCATTTAACTTAAACAATTTGAGCATGGATATAGTATCTTATTGCTATCAAGATCAAGAGGAACAAGGTTCAATTTCATAATAGTTTCAATTCAAGTGTTTTAATTTTTTTATTTTTATTTTTTATCGCATATAAAGCGATTTTTTATTAAATATATATTTACACATTTCGGTTTTTTTTAATGCATATAAATCAGAGCCCTATTCATTATGGTTCGAGAATATTCGGGCAACACACGATGCGATCATGGGTTTTTAACCTTTTAACGAAATTATCGTTGATCTAAATATATCAATATTTACCTCATGTTTCCCCTGTTAAGTCCTTGCACCTCTCAAGGGAGAAGCACCTCACAGTTTGAGAACCACTGACATAGCGAATGGAATAGTCTCAAATATTACTCATCCAAGTGAAATATTTAAAAAAAGGATAAAGTTCATCAATTTATACCAATAAAAATAATCGAATCTCCTTAGTATAGCCATCTATAATTTTTCCAAATTTTTCTACAACAAATTATAGATTAAAATTTACATACAGTTCATTTATATCAACATTTACATAGGTAATTAAATATATAGAAGCATAACAATAATAGGGTAATGGAATCTAGCAATAGCAAAACACTGCCGGGACAGTTAGTACTATATAGTTTACTTAGATATTTCTTTGTTAAATATTAAAATACTAAATTATTTTTGTAAATGTATAATATTCTGATTTTAGATTATCTTTCCTATAATATAGGGGCAACTATTTCTATAAGTAGGTACTAACTAATATTATCTTAATACCTAGCTGATAAAATGTAACATTTAAATTTTCCTATAGGTCATAGTTAACATAATTGACAATAATAGAAAACAAAACAAACGGATTATTAAATTATGTATGAAACACCTTACAGAAAATAACAAATGTGTAGATATAGAAATTAAAATCAAAAATTTAAAATCCAGCTCTACGTTTAGTATTGAGGAATATCAACAATTCACTGATAGACTAATGAAATTGGATCTAATGGAAGCAAAAGGGTGAGAAAAATCCGTATCTACCTATTCTACCAAAATTCTTTCACCGATTTTCCTTTTGGTTTTATTTATTTTGGATATTTACTGTTCATAATACATTTTGAACGGGTAAATACTATGAGTCCTTATATCCTTCAATCTTTGAAATTTGTAATTTTGTATATCAGAATATAAATCTACGTTTATAATTTAAAAAATCTATGTATACAAAGTTATTATTTTACTGTTGAACACTCATTAGTTTAGGTACTTTTCAAACGTCGCATAACTAATGTTCCACTAATATCAAACTTAAAAGTGAAATATCTTGTCAACGAATTAATAAATTAAATATTTCAAAGTCATAATTTATTAGAATAAATATTCCATCTATTTATAGAATTTCGAATGTACATTTAAAAGTCAAAGGTAGCTGTTTCAGTAGCTTGTTTCTTACATTTTGAAAAAGTGTTATTTTTAAAGTCAACAGTTTTTGAAATAATAAATGTTCAAGGATAAAATAATCACTTCGTATACATTTATTTAACTAACATTAAAGATATTACCTCTACATTTCAACAAAACTAAGTTGTGTTGTCTTATAACTGCAGTTACAAGTATTTAAATCGACTTACTAGTTAACTAGTATACTGTTATCGACTTATCAGTTTAATAACTGATTATTTTATTTTATTTTTACAGTAAACAAAAGCTTTCAGAAGTTCAGCATATAATCAGAAATACATTGGAAAGGAGTTCGAATATACCTGAACGATTTACCGAGTTAAATGAAATCAAACAAAATAAAGAAATTAAATTAGATCAGATTAAACACGTGGGTATTTATTTTTAGATTCCGAATATAGTGAGGATTTTACTATGATTTTTGTTTTTTGGTGCATGTTCACACATTTTCTACCATAAATCTTGCTACGATTATTAAGTGTATCTTTTCTTAAAGCATATTTTGTCTAGTTAATGCATTGATGAGGTCATTCTTTTGATTTTCCTTGCAGTGAAAAGATTTTCTTCGGTTTCTGATATTCTTGATTTTATTTTTTTTTTTAAATGTAATTCCGATAAATAATCGCAAAGATTTGAAATTTTTACCAAATACTTATAAATTATTCCTTTCTAGTCATAGTAAAGTTTAAAATACATAAGTAAATTTATAGCTATTTAAAGCAATTTTAAATTATTGAGTTTTAGTTTTCAAGTAGTTTTTTGTGGATATAATTTTTTAGCACAGCATAAATAATGGAACGCGAGGTTTATAAATATTTTAAATTGTAAATTTCGATGAAATCCGTAATAAACATTGTATTTAAAAAAAAACTGAACTTCGGTTAGAATCGTTTTCGATAATGACTTATACATTTAATAACTCTAAATATCCTATCTTTCAAAGTTTCTATTAACAACAGAACATCTGTTAGCAATATCAGCTCTTTTCTCTTCCTCTCCCTTTATTTACATTTATTTTTTAGATGGTTAATTTTTAAGATTATCTGATCTGCTGAAATCTAAATTTTTATATATAGGTATGCTAATCCGAAAATTATGTTTTTTTAAATAATTACCAACACTAGGAGAATCCAAAGGGCTTCTGTAGGAATTATTTGTAATAATTAAATTTGAACACCATTTTATTAACACGAAGTAAATTTAAAAAAAAAGTGCTAATACTGAGGACAGGTGTGCCACTGTTGTAGGTGGAAAGTTGGGAAGATATATTAAGTTATTTAATTTATATCCGTAAGCAATAAACCATTATTAACAAAAAACGATTTGGAGCGAAATTTGGTTGTATATGCATTGAAAGGTCGTAATATTAACGATTTTTGTTAAAATTTGATATTAAAATTCTTATCTTATACATTAAATTCAATTTTTTTTTTTTATTTTTATTACAAAGAACGACTTATAATGAACCTCTTGTTGAACTTACAAGCATTTCTATTTTAACAGAGTTCCTGTGAAACCTTTTTTTTTATTTTTTTTTTTTGTGGGGGGGGGTGCAAAACAACCATAACAGGTTACATTGTTTGTAATATTGTTATAAGTAGGTTGGGTTAAGTTAGGTAACCTAACCTTAAAAATTAATTATAAAACAAAATCTAATTTTTGTTTTTTACTGGCAGCAAATAAATCAATCACTTCGTCAACTTGAACTGTTCTATATCTGATGGATATTAAGCAAAGCTAACTCAACTAAGCGTTCTTTACTTATTTCAACAACAACAAAGTTTTTAATCTAAGTTTAAAAATACAAAGCAATACAAATGAATATAAATATCCATGCATGATTGAAAAGTATATAACTAAATCTACAAAAGTTATAATAATAATAAATTTCGAAGTTTGAACCACTGATGAAAAAATCAATACTTAAAAACGTAGATATAATATTAAGTAAAGATAACGTCCACATTTAACTATTGTGATGTATCTACATTATAATATAGTAATCACATGTGACCATGACCCCTAATCCCAATTCAATAAACTTTTGACATTTATAATATTGCATTGATAAGTGATATTAAAAAACCAATTATCCGATTATAATCAGTGGGAAATTTGAAGTATACATTAAAGCTCGAAAATAAATATGAATCATGTCATTAAAAATTGTTTCAGAGGAAGGGAGGACAAATGCCCTTGTTTCCCCCCTTAGGTACGCCACTGTTCTGTTTAGCCTAACAATTTTATCCATAAAGTACTTACCGATTAAAAATTACGTAAATAGTTTGTAAAATTTAATTGTATATAAATAGTTCAAATGTTTTGAAAATTTTACCACGTCGAGAAAAGGAAAATATAATTAATTTGACCACAATATTCTTAACGAAATCGTAACAAAAAAACAAAATTGAAAATATAAAAACATCATTTTCGTAAATTTCCTCGTTCTTTCTACGTTTATTTTTCGGTTTTGTTCAATTATTAAAAAAAAAAAAAAAAATACGAAAAATCGAAAAACAACTTTCTTACTCACCAACTAGATTGAAAATTCAACAAGAAAAGTCTTTTGTTGCTTTTTCTACTGATACAATATTTCCGGTAGAAAACATAAGCCGTAAAAAATTAAAATAAAGGAATCGTGACGCTAAAAATTTATCAGTTTTAATTTTTTGTCTTTATAGTTTTTTCCAATTATTATGAAAACTATTCGGAAAATGGAAAAAAAAACGACTTCTTTTGTGATCAACTAGATCCTGAATTCAACGAAAAACGTATCTTGTTATTTTTTTGATTGCAGGAAGATTTCTAGTAGACAACTTAAGTTACAAAAATATAAAAACATGAAATCATTATGCCGTAAATATTTGTGCGTTTATCTCTACATTTTTATCCAGGTTTTCCCAATTATTATGAAAATCACTTGAAAAATTAAAAAAATGACCCACGTAAAATTTACTTTCAGGAAAAGTGCTACACTTGATGGACCAAGGCAAGATTTTTGATAGACATTTTGTACATAGTAATAAAAAAATAAAAATATAAAACAAACATCATTGTAAAACCAACACCGGGCAACACATTCTTTGCTACACTCTGAATCTAAAATCGTAAATTTAATATTAATATATATAGTATAGGTACCAACATTTTAACACCAAAAATAATGACATAATATAAAGTTAAATTTGACTATAATTTTTTTTGAATTTAGCCTGTGTATACATAGTGTCTAATGTGTTCTATAACTACCCGATTTCAAAGTCCGTTGGATACAAATAAATGAAATAGTTCCTGGGCAAATAATTATTAAGGTTCAAATTTACTGTCACATCAATGTTGAAATATTATAGTACTTGTATTTTAATTATTATTTTATTTTAAAGTCAGTAGTTCAAAAATCAGAATAATGCCGATATATTATACAATATAATATGCTTATATATACCTAATATCTGCTCTTTAAATTAATATATTTATTTTATAATGATAAAAAATATTATTGAAAATAGCAATGGAGAAGTAATGTCATGAAAAAGTTGCAAAAACAGACAGTTGTGAACTTACGGAAAAACTCTAATCGGTTAGACTATTTTACCGAAAATCCACTTTTACTCAAAGACTATGAAGAGAATGCCGAAAAAGTTAAAAATAACGAAATATACGAGATGAAGTTGCGTCAGAACTTGGCGAAAAGTAAGGCTACGGTAAACTGCCTAAAAGAAAAAATCGAAGTCATAAAAATGAAAACGTCGTAAAAGTGAACATAATATTATGATATCTACTATAGAAATTTATTTACTTAATTTTCGTTTGTATACAAAGACTTTTAAAAACCTATCACAAAATGGTTTCTCTCTCAAGTCAAGAATTATTTTATACAAATGTTTACGTATTGAAACCTATAAAGAGTACTCTTTACTCTTTTGTGTATATTTTCGTATCGCTTTTTCATATATGTATTTTTTTTTTTTTTTACCAATTATAAACATATGCACAATTATAAAAATATATTAGTTCTTGTATTTTTATTAAAATATAATACGATTACGATTACCTAAAAAGACAATATTATAATTTTAGATTATAAGTGGAGCGAATAATGTATTGGTTTTAAAAAGATTTTTTTTCAGGGGAATACTTTTTTTACTAGAGACCATAATCCGATGTATACGGTATAAACCCTTTTATGAAAGGAAATTTTCTTAGGGTAGGGATCATTATTATTATTATATAATATATATAATATATATTATCATTATTTGTCTGTGATGATTTTCGGTTATATTTATCACACATTTTTTGAAATTAACAATGGGCGCTGGGCAGTACTTAATAATCGAATGAAATATTTTTTGAATTGGTGTTATTTTTATTGTAAGTATTTACTATTTTTATTTTCTCAGAAAAAAAAATGAGTGTTATGTAGTATTTTTTTTTCGTAAGAGATTTAAAATCAAATTTTGACAAAAATCGTAAATATTACGGCCTTTAAAACACTTAGTTTTCTTTTATTTGTTATTTTAAACTAAATAACTAAAAATAATAAATAAATATAACACAATTTATTTTGAAATTTTCGAAATTTATGAAATAAAATCTATTAGAGTATTTGCATTTCATTTCTCGAAAGGAAAAGGTAGAAGGACAATTCAAAAGTAAAATCAAATTTATAAAATCTCAAATTATATTATTATTGTAAGTTTAATTGTTAATTACTTATTACTAAAATATTATTGTATGTTAATATTATTACTTATTAATATCTTAATATAACCATAATATATGATATATCTTAATTGTATTATTTAGTTTTTAAAACTTTATTACATGCCTGACAAATAACTTAATAACTTAAAATGGTTAATACATTTTAACATTAATACATATTCAAAATCATTCACTTAATTTTGTCTTATTGTTTTTTTGTTATAACAGAACCACTGCTGCTAAAACCACGTTCAACAATAGCACTGCTGGGTAGCGGTGTTGAATTTAATAAGTGTTTTTTTTATGGTTGGTGTATCATTTAAGAAACTCAAGTGTTTTTTGATACTTTAAGATAGATTATTATTATACATTTTAATATGCAATTGTTTCACAATTTTCTTGCAGAAAGAAAAATATTCTAAAATGAGTGACCAAAAAGTATAAAAAACTTTATAAAAATATTCAGAATATTTAAAAATTATTCAGAATACCCAATTCGGAATACTTACCCATATCTGAATATTGGTCGGTGGTTCTTTTCAGACTTAATGATCAATTATAGCCTTGTAGATACTAGGAGTAAAAACGTTTCATTGTATAAAATGAGTAGTGCATACGAATAATATATTATTGTATTAATTAGGTATAATTATTTATTGGTAAACCAGGCATCAACTATCGAAATATGCCACATTATATTGCTTATTTCTAAAGCCGTTTATTTAAATTGTTCAATAATAACGTGATACATCAATACGAATTTATAAGAATAAATACAAGATTATATTGTTGGACAGCCTGTCTTACGTGAATCCAAAGTTGTAGCGGTAGATGCAACCCCCGCCACCCTATAGTCATATTTTAGACTATTAAAAATTCCACTAAACAATAAAAAAGCGGTGATTTTATTTTTTGTGTACATTTTAAAAACAATATTATTTTATAGTTTTGTACTACTTTACACACCTATATTAATATTGTGATAAGTCGGCATCGTTGCCATACATTCACGTGTAGGTATTTGCCGTTTATAATTTTTGAGGAAACCCTGAATGAAGTGAGCTAACTTGTTTTTCCAAAAGTGGATGGGTATTTCGGTAGCTAACATTTTGCTCCCATGTTATTCGAAATGGTTTGAGCCTTTGATACCAATACATTTTTATAGGTAACTATTACCTATACGTATATTTGTAATGAAAAAACACAAAAAAATGTTGGACAGCTGCTTATGTCACTAAGCATTGTTTGTACATATTTCGTTATTGCAGTTGTTTCTATACGTGTGTAAATAAATCATTATAGTATAACAGATAGGTAAGCCATCATTCTAATATATAAAATGACATACTGTCATAAAACTCTCCACTCGGAATATCCGATTCAAATATTATGTAAGCAGTCACCGTATTAAATATGTCTCTGAATTTGTGCATTATCTTTATAATGCATATTAACGTAATAATTTACCAACTACCTAAATCATACGGACGTGTAATCGAGGTTAGTAAATATTGACAAGAACATAAATTATTCATAATATTTTAATTTTAGATTTTAAATGCAGCGAAGGTATCTATTAGTTTTAATAATAGATATTATGTTCACTTGCTACTAGCATTTGGCGAAGTCTATAAGTAGATGGAAAATTTAGTTGGTTTAGTGGCGTATTTGAGGGGGGGGGGAGGCAATAGGTGAATCGCCTCCTCCTTGGAAATTTTTGGCTGTGATTTTTTAATCACGGTGATAGGCTTTAGACAATAAAATAATAAATTATTTATAACCGTGTTATTTATTATTCCATTAATATAAGTGATGGAAATATTTTAATTTTAAACATCATTAATTTAATTAAAAATTTAATATAATAATTGAAATTTCAGTTTTTGGAAGAAAAATTTAGCCCGCAGGACGGACAGCTGCCAACCCTGCTCCCTCCCCTGCGCGCATGCCTATGGCGTTACCAAAAAGTAGTGATAATGATATAACTAGGGTAGTTTTTTATCCATAATACATATATAAAGATATCGATGTGGATGACCAAACAGTAATTACCCTAGATGGGTCTGTAGGAGAAATAAAGATTAAAATTATTTTAAAATTGTTGTAGATATTTTTGAGTGTGATTGTTCGATACGAATATATTATAATGTATACATATTATGTATATTATATTACGGCCGTTACGAGTAAACGCCGAAATCTAGCAAATTTCAGAAATGCCCGGACAAATCTATATAGTATATAGTGACCAACATCATTTAGGCAAAACTGTAAACCGATTTCCGTTTTTGATCGATATATATATTATATATATACATCATTTTTTATATATATATTATTAATTATAGTTTATACCTATAAACTATTTTTTTTGAATTGCCACGGAGAGGAATTTTAAAATAAATAATAACTGTTACTTTTTTTCTCACATAGAGAGAAAACCTCTCGTGATATTTTGTGTTGTGTTACAATTTTTAAACCGCCTCCTCCTTGATAGAGCTCCAGATAAGTTACTGAGTGGGTTACATATTATAATATTGCAAGAGCTTCCAATGCATTTTTTAGTATTTTTGCACCAACAAACTTTTGCATCCATGTTAATACTTCTCCAATTACTATCTGACTATGTCACTGTATGTATACAGACATAGAGTAGAACTTTGATTATTCGAACTAATTAATATGAAGGATGGTCCACATTAAAAGTTATACGTATGGTATGTATAGACAACAGGTATATATATACTAGACGATTCCTCTGGCTTCACTCGAGTTACCTAATCATTTTTTTAGAACAAATAAACATCTTGAAATTTAAATTTATAAAAAGATTTTATTAAGAAATATGAAAATTTTGAGTTTAGGTGGAAAAACAATTTAACACAAATACTGAGAGTAATTTTTCATTTGAAATTCATGTTTATATTGAAATATTATTATTGTTATTATTATTTGAGCTTTTATTGAAATATTCAAGAATTATCATTTGAAGCTAGAAAAAACATTCAACACTGACACTGGTAGAAGTTCTATGAATTATAAACTGAAAATTAATAAACAATCAATATTTTAATGCTTTAAAGGAAAAAATATGGGAAAAATACCATTATGAAATAAAATCAGAAATATTTTCTAGACTTTTATTGTGTTGCTCGTCTGGATAATTGGACTTCCGATTGACTGGCATTCGGATAATCGAAGTTCTATTATATACCTATATATTATTATGATATAGTGGGTTTAATCTTAAATTTTAAAACCTAAAACTTAAGTCTATTTATTTAATTTATAATTTTAAAAAATTACATAAATTATATTATAATATTTATATCTATACTATTTATTAAATGGGTTCCGTGGTTCAATCGATTATTATTGGATTTGTCATACTTTTATAGACTGATAAGCGGAAGTAAGTAGTATAGTATAGTAATTAGTAGTCCAATTTTAATTTTTTTAAAAAAGTAATTTTAGTTTGCTAGTGAATTTTGTATTATTTACGGACTAGAATCGATTAACAATTAATACAGGTTAATGGTATAGTGTAACTAGAACAGTAATACGATAAAACAATTTAATTTAATGAAAAGAGAACGAAGGATCAAAGTTTGCTGAACGAGGGAAACGAAACATGGGAGTATTAGCCATTAATAAATAATAAAGAAGTTGGTAGGTATGTGAGGAATGTGAAAGAGAATAGAGAAATGGGTATGATGAGGAAGAAATGTATTTCATTGAATAAAGAAGGGGAACCGATTTTATTGAGATAGACATTTGGAAATAAAGCGATCGTATATTTGTACGTAAAGATTAACCGTTGCTAACGAAAAACGATTCTGAGTGGAGTTCGGTTAATAGTGTTGTTTTGTGAACAATGTATATGTCACATTATGGTAAAATAATTACCATGCGATAGATATTTTCTTTAAAAAATATTTGTTTTCTCGTTTTTCCTACGTTTTTATCGGTTTTTCCCATGTTTTATCTCATTTATTGGAAAAACTCTTGAGAAAATCAAAAAATGGCCTCTCTAAAGTACTATCCCAGTCAGATATCATTGTAAATTGGAGCTAAATTGCTGTAGAAAAGGTGTTCACAGAAAAAAAAAAATTTGAACAATAAAATATGAATGAGGTATCTATAAAATAAATAAATCCCTAAGGATGGTATAAGTTGTTTGGTATAAACTAATGATATTGACGATATTACGCCTATGCGGTTTATAGCTTTATCTAAATCAATTTTATCTTGTCCGTCATAAGATAGCAACACCATATGTTCTAATTTTATATCACTTGTTGTGATAAATGCAGTTTTTTAAATTTAATTTTTGAAAATTTAAGCTCAGCTGAACCAAAACCAATAGACAACGTGTATAAGGCTTTTAACCCTAAAAATACATATTTTAAGAGAGGTAAAACGTAAATGCAATCCACTCAACTTCGTAAATAGTTGATAAATCGACTGTGGTACAAACATATCTTCATCGCCAATTTCACTATTGGTATCAGAATTTGAGATATTTTTTTCATAATTAGCATTTGAATGAAACATACCTGGAAATTCTGAAGTAGAAATTAGGTTTGGACCTAGTTGTAGGTACCCATCATTAATTTAATAATACTACTAAATCTATGAACTACATATAATTATAATTTATGCAGGTTACATATTTATATACGTAATGCCTATGCCATTATTGTTCACCACGCCACTGTACATATACGACTGCTCCTAGTAATCTTATAACAAACCGCCTCTAACGCTCAATGACACATTGGCGAATAAAGAGTTAAAGTTCTAGAGGACTAAATCGTATTCTAAAATCCAGGGTATGACGAATAATATCAAAGAAGAGGAATTTGAGTTAGATAATAAGGGGAAAAGCTTGGGAGATGTCATTTATGAATTCAAGTAGTTTGAGGGATTTTTAACAAGCACCTTCGATGTGCGAGTTTCTTCAACTTATTAGTAAATAAGTAGTTGTGAAAGACGCTATTAAAAACACAAAAACTTAAATAGGCGATATATCGAAACCTGCTAAATAAAACAAAATTAATTACATTTTTTTTTTTTACTGAAATCATGATGAAATACAGTAATAATATATATAATATTGATTTTGATGCTTCAGCAGGGATACAGCATAACGACGTTAGAGAAAATATTGACACCGGCTGAACGCGAAAATTACCTGGAAACTGGAATTCTTCCGTCGCGACTAACGACTGAATCTTATGCTTCTGGTGTCACTATTGGTGGACTGCCGGGGACGAATGTAAGACGGCAGCGGAGAAAAAATACTCGTAATGGGGGTTACAGAGTGATTCCACGGTGGAGGTATTTTATGGAAAAGCTGTTATCCAATTTCGGTACGATTCCGGAGCTTAACACCATTACTTCGTTACTGGGCAATCGGAAAGGCGCCGACGCTCAAAGGAAACGTTTCGAAGATGACCAGGTTGCAGATAACGCTAAAGATAGCACAAGAGCTGATGGGACGGCTTACCAAACCATTTTAAACGCAGCAAACAGCGATTTGGGTCAACAGGCAATTAAAACGGGCGTGGGCTTTTTACCAGCAGGAGGGGCACTCGTGAAAGCATACGAACACGGATCGAAAATAAATGAGGCAATCACTGGAGCGGTCAGTTTGGCGTCTCAAAAAAAAAGCGAAGGCGATAAAAAGAACACTGGTTCTACATACCAAAATCTCAAAGATCTGGCGACCAGCGAAGCCGGCACGGCTGCCATAAAGATGGGAGTGGGGCTTTTACCTGGCGGTGGGCCTGCCGTACAGGCGTACGAAAACGGTACAAAATTACAGTCCGTGCTCACCCAAATCGGGGGTTTAGGAAAAAAAAGCAAGCAGTAGTATATATAATATATATGTATATATATATATGTAGATATTTAGTACATTTAAATACATATTTTTAATTAATATTATAATGTCAAAATATTTTAATGAATTAAACAATATTAGTTGATGTAAAACCACGATGGCTTTAAATAAAATAAGGAGGAAGCCCTTGAGGGGACAACATATTCTACTGGGACGATATATTAGTAATTACTAACATATAATATGCTATTAATTAATAGCATATTATACTGAGATGACCAACTATGGCAACTTGTTATGATCAAGAAAAATAGTTATACACCTAATCTTATTCATGTTTACAAAAATACTGCTATGCTCAATCCTGTACTACTCATTAATAATATTAGTGTATTTTTAAATTTTTATAGAATTATTTTATGCTAACAGTCTTCAAAATGTTATATTATAGTCAAATTTATATGAAATACTTATACATTTTTTTTCAAAAATGACTCATGTAAAAATAGTTTGGAAATATGTATTTTAAAATGTTCCATTGTTCTTATTTTGTTCACCCTTATTTTTAGGAATGAAAAAAATATATATTAATTTTGATCTTCAAATTGCAACATGTATTAAACATTCCATAATTAGATTAAGTATTAGTTAAAGTACATTTTGAATTTCCATCAACCCATTGGAAAAATGAGTTAAGAAAACCATCACGATTAAATATTTAGACTTTCTCACGAAAGAAAAATTAAATATGAATACTGATACTTCTATAAAAAAAAAACACTTATCATTTTATTTAAAAAATTAATAAAATTAATATTGAGCCAGATTCAAAATGGTTTTTCTTTTTGTCAACAATTTATATACGTCCATTCCTAAACAACTATTTCTTAACAAAACTATTTGTTTTTAAGTTTTCAAAAAAAAATTTCCTGAAAAAAGTTATTACTTTCTGAGACAATGAGTATTTTCAGTTAAGTGAATCCTGTATGTAGAAATATGTGCAATTTGTATATAAATTATGTACATACTAAGAAAAAAAAACACTGAATGGAGAAAAATCAAAATAAAGTTTACTTCATTGAAATCAGACTGATTCAAAATGTATTTATATGTATGAATTAATTTTAACTGAAATCCCTTCAAAAGTAGTAATTGCTATAAAGTATATACAGAAGTATGAACAGTTATAGATTTACAAGAGAAGAAAAAAATTTAAATTAGCTTTTATTTAATTTCATGTCCTTGTTTATTTTAGAATGCCACCAATAACTCGACATCAGTCAAAAAAATCCACTTTTAAGCCTGAACCATATTCAAAAAAGAACCGTCCAACAGAAAAAAGAAGTGCATTACAAAACTTAGTTGGAAATAATGTTAGTGAATTTTATTATTTATATCAAAACCACATTGTTTGGTTTACAACTGTATTTAGTTTTAAATAGTAAATTAAAATATCTTATTTCAGGGTATCAAAGTTATTGCCAGTACAATCAAAACAGATATTAAAAAACCTGACAGTAGTATTATTAAAAATGACAATATTACGAAGACTGAAAACACGAATAGGCTTTCTCAGTCAAAAAGTGAAATTTCTAAACCAGTTGATACTAAAACTCCAGAGTATAATTTGATTTATTCATTTGCTTTTTTAAAAATAAATTTGATTACTTTTGTTATAGAATCATCCATCCTTCCATTAATAATACAAAAGAGATTACATTATACCATTCAATAATTGAAGAACAAACCAGTTCTAAAGATTCTCAAACAACTGAAGAATTATATGAAACTGCAGTTGAAAAAACTCAAAGATAGTCTCTTGAAAAAAAAAAAAAAAAAAAATATTTGATTCAAACAACATAATGTGTAGAGTGCAGTAAATTTTAACATCTAAATAGGTGTTAGTCTTCATCAAATAAAGTATTAATGTTAATGAGGGTTTAATAATAAAATAGTAAACTACATATAGATAAAATTGTTAAATTACATTTCAATACTGAATTAAAATATTAATATAAATAAAAAAAATATATACATTTATAAAAAACATATTTATCAAATCAATAATTTATTTTACACAAAAAAAAAAAAATATTTGANATGACTGATTACATTTAAAAGAAAGATACTGCAAAGTATATACAAAAGTATGAACAGTTATAGATTTACAAGAGAAGAAAAAAATTTAAATTAGCTTTTATTTAATTTCATGTCCTTGTTTATTTTAGAATGCCACCAATAACTCGACATCAGTCAAAAAAATCCACTTTTAAGCCTGAACCATATTCAAAAGAGAACCGTCCAACAGAAAAAAGAAGTGCATTACAAAACTTAGTTGGAAATAATGTTAGTGAATTTTATTATTTATATCAAAACCACATTATTTGGTTTACAACTGTATTTAGTTTTAAATAGTAAATTAAAATATCTTATTTCAGGGTATCAAAGTTATTGCCAGTACAATCAAAACAGATATTAAAAAATCTGACAGTAGTATTTTTAAAAATGACAATATTACGAAAACTGAAAACACGAATAGGCTTTCTCAGTCAAAAAGTGAAATTTCTAAACCAGTTGATACTAAAACTCCAGAGTATAATTTGATTTATTCATTTGCTTTTTTAAAAATAAATTTGATTACTTTTGTTATAGAATCATCCATCCTTCCATTAATAATACAAAAGAGATTACATTATACCATTCAATAATTGAAGAACAAACCAGTTCTAAAGATTCTCAAACAACTGAAGAATTATATGAAACTGCAGTTGAAAAAACTCAAAGATAGTCTCTTGAAAATAATACTTATGAATTATAACATTCTACTGTATCATCAAGATAGAACTATAGATATAACTTTCCTAAGAAATCAACTCACCTTTTAACAATATAATTGGTTTTTTTTTTTATAAAAAAAATAATATAATAATTGTAATGTCTTTCTTCAGTTTAAAAAGCATTTTTATTATACATAGTTTTTATGAGTTTTCTAAATATTTTAAGAGCATTGTTCAAGTTTGCATTAGGTCTTACCCACCAATAAAGTACATGAGCTGTTACCAAAATTATGAGTAAAATATTAATCATGCTGTTATTCATGAAAATTTAACAATTCTATTCAAAATAAAAAAAATCAGTATTAAGTATTCAGTAGTAAAGTACAAATACTAATTTTATACCCCAATTTTATACTTTTATAGGATATATCTTCAAAAATTATGCATGGTAATGGTGGTAGTAAAAACAATTAACTACTCTCTCTTCTTGTTTCAAACATAAACTTATTTATACCATATTTTTTTATTGTCATTATAAAGAATTAGTTCATTATTTTTACAATGTCTGAAATTTTTCAATTGGATGGAAAATTTGCATTAATCTATCATTCAAACAAATAAATCAGAGTATTTTCATTATCCAAGTGTAATCTGAGAAATAAATATCAGTTATGTTTTAATAAGTATAGACTAGACTCAGAATCTAAAATCTAAAAACAATAAATAAATATACATTTTTTTATACATTTCCTATTTCATATAATATGGAGCAAATGAATTTTTGGTTTTTTTTTTTTTTTTAAATTGATTAAAACCACATATCCTTTAAAAAAAATAAATATATATATAAATGTATAACAAATCAATAGTTTATTAAAAAATATTCGATACACACTACACATTATGTAGTGTGCAGTAAATTTTAACATCTAAATAGGTGTGAGTGTTCATTAAATAAAGTATTAATGTTAATGAGGGTTTAATAATAAAATAGTAAACTACATATAGATAAAATTGTTAAATTACATTTCAAGACTGAATAAAAGTATAATAATATGAATAAAAAAAAATATATACATTCATGAGGCTTACTTCATAACCAACTTGGAAGATCATATATGATGTTAGGAATTACATTTTAACATAAGTATTTAATATAATCCATAAACACAATGAAATAATCATAAACTTTCCATTGCATTTAAACTAGTTAAATACAATTTTATTGGTACCATGGCTATTCTTTAGAATTTTAGTTGAGGTTTGTAGTGTAGACAACCATTTTTGTAAACAGTGATGTTCAATGAGTTTACATCATTTATCTTGTGAATATGGAAAAATATAATTTTTGTGGCTAAACATTCAACTGAAAACAATATGGATGTGTTTGATCCAGTCTTTTTGAACTTATAATCCTTGAGGTTTTGGTTATTGGGGTCCATTGTTTGTGCATAATTCACACATGTGGTGAGATCCAAATTGTCTGTAGGCACAGATACTTGGTAGGCGTCAAGGGATTGAATGCCATTATTTTCATGTTTTACCAAATGTTTATTATAATCTGGTTTTAATATAAAAGCGTGGTAGGCATCTCTAAAACTTTCAATGTTATCAGAAGATTCTTTTATACTATGCAACACATATTGATTCATACAACAATCTTTCAACATGTATTGAATGCGAAATTCTCTTTTGATTTTATATAATTCAAAATTGCTCATTAGTTCAACACATTCATTGAATTTAACATTTAGAGCAGTTGCTTTTTTCATTATGTAATCAATAGAAAATTTTATCAACAAACAGTCAATGTTAATTTGTGATTTATGCAGAAGGTCTAGCATATTTTGACCATACAAAACTATTCTTACACTTCTTTCTTCATTACATTCCAGTGAAGTATTATCAACAATATGTTCTAACAAATCATTTGCCTTTAATGAATTCCTTATATTAATGTAGGAATCTAAATGTTTTCGAAAATATTTATAGGCAAATAATATCCTTTCTTTGGTAAGGGTACTCATTATAAACTTTGCAATTTGACTCATAAATTCTTTAAAGTGTTTCTTTATACATCCAATACCTTGGAACCAAAGTTTATGCAAATGATATGGAAATGCTGAGACTTCTCTGAAGTATATTTCTGTAGTAACTTGATCTAAAGTTACCTAGAAAAAAAAGATGTATTAATTTAGACAGTCGCGTTTTAATTATTGAATGAGCAACATGTATGTTCCGCTCATGAGTGCTGAATTTACGTGTTCATTTAGTAATATACAAACTATACATATGTCTTCGCCTTCAACGGAAATGTCAAGTGACTTAATATAAATTATTTAGGTTACAAGCGTGTGGCGGCTCGGGCCGTCTCTCGGAATGTCTGTGACGGGTCAGGTTTTAGTTGACCACACAAGTTTACTAAAAATACAAGACAACGAAAAATTAACTAAGCTTGTGACTCAATTACAAGCGAGTAATGCACAACTATAGAGTGAATTACTAAACCTTCAAGCCATATTATTGAACCTAATAAAAATAAAAATCCAAATATTATGAATGAAGATAAAAAGTTGGGTAATAATTCAGATGTTATTAAAAGCGCTCCCCCAAAAAAATTAGATCAATAGAAAATATTCACGACAAAAAAACTAAAGTATATAAAACACCACCAATCACAGCTAGTGATGTAAAAAATATATAAAACCTGGTTAGTAGACTAACTTGTGAAGAAGTTTCTTGTCACAAACAGCAGGTTAATATCATAGATTTCACTTGAAAGGGGGAATAAAAAAATTTCGGGTTGTAATTCGTGGACTTCAACCAGAAACAGAATTATGTGAAATCAAAAGAGACCTAGCGGAAAAAGGTCATAATGCAAGCAATGTATGGAATATCCAAATAAAAAAGAAATCGAACGTAAAAGACAAAAATAGTAAATGAACAAGGATAAACCTACCATTGTTCTTCGTAGACTTAGTTTCACAAGACAATAATAAAGTTATATATAATCTGGATAATCTGTGTTATCATAAAATTAAAATAGAAGCACCTAGAAAGGGAAAAGAGATGCCGCAGTGTAAAAACTGTCAAGCGTTTGGGCATACTCAGAATTATTGTCATAAAATGTCTGTATGTGTGAAATGCGGCGAAAATCACAGAACAGAAGACTGTCAAAAGCACAAAAAATCAAAAGCGAAATGTGCTAATTGTGGTAAAACACACAATGCAAACTAGAAGGGTTGTTCTGAATACAAAAAGGCAGAAGAAAAAGCATATCTAAAAAAGGTATCTACAGTACAGCGAATTCAACAGAAACCAGCAAAAACTGTGACTCCATCCACTTCATATGGTGACTGGTTCTGCCGCAAATAACGCAACACCCAAAACGTTCAAGCACAGCAACAACAACCTAGCGAAAATGACTCTACGTTAGCGGAAATCTTATCTGCCTTAACTTACATTACCAAATCGTTAGTTAATGTCACATCTAGACTAGATAGATTAGAATGTAGTCAATCTAAGTCTAATAACAAAAGCCAGAAGAAAAAGAAATAAACCGCACACTGCGGATTGTAACATGGAACGCCAACGAGCTAGTACAGCGTAAATTATAACTTGATAATTAACTTGCCCTTATATCCGAAATACACTTCACATCGTGGACTGTTCTAAAAATACAAAACTACAAAATTTATACAACTTTACACCCGAGTGGTAGAGCACGCGTAGGTACAGCTGCAGTCATAAGAGAAACTATAAAACACTTCGAACTTGAAGAATATTCAGAATTGCACATACAAGCCACACATGTTTGTGCTAAAGATGAAAACAATGACCTCACGGTTACAGCTATTTATTGTCCACCCCAAGGAGGTTCAGATGAAACTAGATTCAATTCATTTTTCCAAATGGTAGGAGACAGGTTTATTGCTGATGGTGACTACAATGCCAAGTACCCTCACTTAGAGAGAGTACTTAGAGAGATCAAGACTGATCACTCCGAAAGGATGTGCTCTGCTAAAAGTAGCTAACAGTAAAACGCTGATATAATTTCTACCCAAGAGCCAACCTATTCTAGGAAAATCTCCGATCTACTCGATTTCTTCTAATTATGTTGAAGCTGAAGGACTAATAGAGCTAACGCCCAATCACATCCCTGTGTTATTATCGTTGAGTTCAAATATAATTATCAAAAAACAAAAAAATTTTCTAACAAACAAACATACAGACTGGGACCTTTTTAGAATTACTCTCGAAAAATCTATCTCTCTTATTGTGCGGCTAAAATCGTCAACTGACATTGAATTGTCAGTACAAAAACTGACTGATAATATTGTTAAAGTAGCAAAAACTTTAACACCGAAAGCTAACAAAGGCAACGACTGTCAGTTCATCTACCCGAAGGAAATCAGAGACCTTGTTCAACAAAAGCGGCGAGCAAGACGAATCTGGCACAGAACTCGGCACCCATCCGATAAATAAAACCGAATGGAACCGAATTGGCAAATTGCTACACGATAAAATCAAAGAAATGAAAAATGAAACGTTTAAATCATATTTGTGTGGCTTATCTGCAACAGAAGATTCCGATTACTCGTTATGGAAAGCAACAAGCCAATTAAAAAGACCTCGCGTCCATATATCACCAATCCGAAAGAAAGATGGAACTTAGGTGCACAGTGAACAGGATAAAGCTGAAGTATACGCACGACATATCGAACGTGTATTTCAGCCAAATGACATCGTTTCTGAATTTGACAGCACGCAATGCCAGCTACTTAGTTCTACAAGAGAATTCTTAAGGCACTTTACACCACTTGAAGTGGCTCATGAAATCGACACCAACATCAATACGAAAAAGGCACCTGGGTTCGATGAGATCAGCCCATATATCCTTAAAGAGCTATCTAAGAAGGCAATCGTCCATATTACCCACATTTACAACGCTATCTTGCGAACAGAATTCGTTCCCGAGCAATGGAAAAGAGCGGAGGTAATCATGTTGCTCAAACCCGAAAAACCACCTGAACAAGCCTCCTCCTATCGACCGATATCGCTTCTACCATGCATGTCAAAACTATTTGAAAAACTTCTTCTTAAGCGTCTCAACCCAATTATTGAAGCAAAGCAACTTATACCAGATCACCAGTTTGGATTTCGTATAAAACACTCGACTATCAGCCAAGTTCATCGCGTAACGAACGTAATCAGTAAGGCATTAGAAGAGAAAAATTATTGCTGTGGAGTATTCCTGGATGTAGCCCAGTCTTTGACAAAGTTTGGCACCAAGGCCTATTGTTAAAACTACGCGAGCAGCTTCTGTACACACCTCAAATCATATCTGACTGAAAGACATTTTCGCGTTAGATACGAAGGAACGATGACTAATTGGAAGACTATATCAGCTGGAGTACTTCAAGGTAGCGTTCTCGGACTTATTTTGTACCTACTCTATACAGCTAATATTCCAACTAACGACAATACAATGATAGCTATGTTCGCCGACGACACGGCAATACTATCAACAAGGAAGGACCAACAAGCTGCGACTGAGATCCTACAAACGACAATCAACACCGTACACAACTGGAGGAAACGATAGAAATAAAAATGAATGGAGATAAGTTGGTGCACGTTAACTCCGCCTTACGTAAAACCACATACATCCCAGTCATGCTAAATCAACAGATAATTCCGCAAAATAATTCAGCGAAATATCTGGGAATGCACCTTGACTCACAATTTAACTAGAAACATTATGTACACCAGAAAAAGTTGCAAATCACACAAAAAATGCACAAACTGTTCTGGTTAGTTGGACGACACTCCGATCTAGATTTAAGCAGCAAACGTCTCTTGTATATATCGATTGTTAAAGCGATTTGGATTTATGGTATTCAACTGTGGGGTTGTGTCATTAAGTCCAATATCGGCAAAATACAACGATGCCAGAGCATCACTCTTCATACAATTATCGCAGCATATCGGTATAATAAGAACGACATCATCCACCGCGATTTGAAAATGTCATCCGTGCAGGATGAAATTACCCAGTTTGCTCACAAATACGCAAGAAGACTAGAGCTTCATACAAATATAGCTGTCATATAACTCCTCGATAATTCGCAAAACATCAGACGACTCAAATGACTGATGCCATTTGACTTGGTCTAATTTTTAAATTAAGAATGGTGTTGTTGCTTCACTGGAAGTAAAACCTCACACACGTTTTGTATATATATATATATATATTGTATTGTATGTATTAATACTCCTTCTGATTTGTATTTATAATAACTCTTTTATTGTTCAAATAAAAATGCCTCTATGGCAATTAAAAAAAAAAAAAAAAAAAAAATTAATATAGACTTTGTTTTGAATAAATTTACTGTATCTCAAGAAACACTCAAGTTACAATCTCAGATAAAAGTTTTTTTTTTTTTTTTAAATCAAATTAATCCAATACATACAATTAGCTATTATTAATTTAATAGTATTTATATTGTGAGTTGATATCAATTTAAAAAACTATTCAACTTGCTTAAAAATTAAAACATCAAAAAAACCAATGTAGTATGTACAAATATAGACAATGTTTTTACATTTGTAACAAGAGGAAGGATTTGGTGATGGCAGTGATTATTTTTGTTAATATTTTAGACAAATTTATAATACCTACCTACTTTATATTTTTAATAAATATTATACATATAATGACATATAATAAGTTAACAATTTGTTTTGTATAAATACCAACTTTTATTTAATTCAAATTTTTTTTTTGTATAGGTACATACTACATAGATACATTAAAAATAACATATATTATTATTATATTAAACTAGGGATATACACTTACTAAAAGTAAGTTTATTTTATTTGGTCATCTGGTTTCTGGTTTTATAGTTTATTAATTAATTGCAGATAATTGAAGATAATTTATTAGGTACTAAATAAAATATGTACAGTAAAACGCCCATACAACGAAAGGGACCAGAAATAATGACTGCTATTTAGAAGTGCCTTATGAAGACATGACACTTGGCAGAACCAAAAAAATGACTATTATATAGAGGCTACCATTAGCAGAAGTTTTACTGTATAAACATTCCTTTTAAAATAAGAAGAAGTAACTAATTTTTTTTTTTAAATTTATACTTTTCTTCTAAGATTAATAATCTAAAGACCAATAATTGACATAACATTGAAAACATTTTCATAATGAATTACTAATAATAATAAATTAATTTGCTTAGTTTTTTTTAAATTTTGAATTGTTTATTTACTTAACTTACTACTAAAGCATAACTCAACAATTAATATGTTATTATATGTGAATTATGAATTGTCAAAACTTGTTCCAGAATGTAAGTACTTATCACATAAATTAAAATTTGAAATATTTACTTTACAAAAGACATCCTAGGATAATGGAGACAGGTACAGCCACTGTTATAGGTAATTTAATGTATATCTGTAAGCAACAATAAAATATTGTGTATGAAAAAACGATTCTAAACAGAGTTCAGTTGATAGTGATACTTTGTCAACAATATATATGTCATATTATGGTAAAATAATTAAATAGGCATGATATATTTTCTTTAATAATATTTGTTTAAAATTGTACCGAATTTCTCATATTTTTTCCCATTGATTGGTTTATAATCAAGCTGCTCTACAATTTTATTTATGTTATTTTTTGATAACATTATTTTAAAGTGTGTGTGTAAATAATTCACCACTACTCTGCCCCAACAAAAACTTAAAAGTGGAATATCTCATAAATGGATTGACGAAAATCAAAAATTTCAACACTAAAATTTATTTTAACTAATATTCAATCTATTAATGGATATTTAATATAAGTTGCCATTTGAAAGTCAAAAGTAGAAAGTGAGTTTACACCTAAAAATAAGGGCGCCAAAAAATAACATGATTATAAAATTGTAGAGCAGCTTTTCTTAAATATCCTAGAAAACAAATTTCGGAAAAATGAAATACTTTCCGAGATAACTAGTGCCTTATAATAGATTAATCACTCTGTATATGGACATCTGGATGGCTGATATTGTATTGGTTTTTTTTTTTTCACAAATTTATAAACCAATATTTTGAGAGAAGAATTTGTATAATATCTCTGTAATATGAAAAAAAAAAATTAAAGTAACAGTGTCATAAGTAGGGACAGGAATTTAATGTAAAATACATTTTTTAGTGGGTGATACAAGGCAATGCTTTCCAAGTACAATATTCATTTCATACATCAGAGAATTTTTATTTTGCATTTTTAGGTCATTTTTTATGTATATTTTTTGCTTGGAATTTTAAAAAGTTTAAAAATTAGTCACTTTTATGAAGAACGACTGGTTGTGCCTAAAAGTAATTCTCAAATTATCAAAAATATCAATAATTTCTTCTATAAAAAGGTAATCTGATTATAAATAACCTCGATAACATTACAATATGAGATAACAGCAAACACCAATGCACAACTGATTGGTGTCTGAATAGTAGGTACTTGTAGAGTGGTCAGTTGTACATCAGTGTACTTAGTGCGAATAGTATTGTGAAAGATGCTGAAAACTAAACTCTCAGACAACTGTTGATTACAAGTAATCAACAGAGTATGTACAAGATGTAAAGGATAAACAAGACATTTAGACAATTCCTTTTTTTTTTTTTTTGATGTGTTTCATAAATTACAGTTAAGTTAAAAATTATAACAATATTAAACATAAACAAAACATCTTAAAATTGTTCTTTTATTGAATTTAAAAACATTTTCAAAGTCTTTTAGGCCTTTTTTTTTAGTGCAATGTTTAATATTATAGCATTGTCATATTTTTTTAGGACACTTTTCTTATTTTTTAGGGCATTAAAGTCAGTTCCCTAATCATATGTAATTTATTATAATTTTAGCGATCAACATATAATTAGTCTACCAANCATTTCATAATTTGGGCAATATCGCTGATAGGATGTAACATAATACATATTTCAATATAAAGAATTTTTAGAATTACTTTGATCACTGTAAGTAATATTAAAATTTGAAAAATTATTTTAAAATAAGATTGAATATTAAAGTTTTAGGATTTTGTAACATTTATGTTTTTGTAAAATTAGAAAATTGTTAAATTGAATATAAAAGTGATAATTATTTTCTTACCTCAAAAAAATATTTGAATCGCTGTGGAGACCAAAGTTGTCCAGTAGCAAGAAATAAATCCAAACGTAAGGCCATTAAGTCCTTAATTATTAGTTTTCTTCTATTTTTAATCTGCATTGACAAGGACATGGCTTCCACAGAAGAATCTAAGACACATACACCACTATTAATAGTTGATAATGTTTTTATAGTAGTATTTCCCATTCTGGAAAACAGCATTTTTGAAATTTTTAATTCTGAGACTACTTTCACTCCATTGCCTATAGTGTTTGCAGTACTCAGTAAAGAAATAACTAAATCCAACAAATATTGGCATCCTAATGAACTTGTCAAACTTTCTTTATGCATTTTTAAGTCTACTATTTTCTCAACTGATCTGGTTACTGTAATCATGTTAGCAGTTATGCCTATTATTGCCGATGGTACCAATAAAGGTGCAAACTTTGGAAAAATGATCCCTCCAGCCATACATACATTAGATACTACATTTACTACATTTCCAGCTATTTCTATTTTTTTTATAGTTTTCCAAATTATATCAGATGCTGGTGTTAAGGTATGTTCCAAACATTTGGATTCCTCATAATACCCTGATGGTGGGTAAAACATTATTCCTTCAGGAAGATTATTATTTTCTAAATAATCTGTCCAATTTTCATATGTTCTTTTATGATTCAGATCAATATAAGCTGCACCATCAACAGTTTTAATTCTGAATAGATACCATTGGTGAACATTGTTAGCGGGGAAATTCCAACATATTTCACACTTTTCTTTGCAAGTACTATGAGTAAAAGTAATACCCACTTCAANAAAGTTGTCCAATAGCAAGAAATAAATCCAAACGTAAGATCATAAAGTCCTTAATTGTTAGTTTTTTTGTATTTTTAATCTTCATTGACAACCTTATGAATTCTGACATTACTTTTGTTCCACTGCCTATAGTGGTTACAGTACTGAGTAAAGAAATTTTTAAATTTGTCAAATGTTGGGTTCCTAAACATTTTTCATTATGCTTTTTTAAGTCTACTAATTTCTCAACTAATCTGGGTACTGTAAACATGTTAGCAATTATGCCTATTATTGCCGATGGTATCAATAGAGGTGCACATATTGGAAAAGCAATCCCTCCAGTGATACATACATTAGATACTACATTTACTACATTTCCAACTGNACTATTAATAGTTGTAAATGTTTTTATAGTAGCATTTCCCAATCCATACAGGATTTTTAAACTTTTTAATTCTAACATTACTTTTATTAAATTTCCAACTGTGTCTTTTAGTTTTAGAGTTTTTGAAATTATTTTAGATGCAGGTGTTAAGGTATGTTCCAAACATTTGGATTCTTCATAATACCCTGATGGTGGGTAAAACATTATTCCTTCGGGAAGATTATTATTTTCTAAATAATCTGTCCAATTTGCATATGTTCTTTTATTATTCAGATCAATATAAGCTGCACCATCAACAGTTTTAATTCTGAATAGATACCATTGGTGAATATTGTTAGCGGGGAAATTCCAACAGACTTCACACTTTTTTTTGCAAGTACTATGAGTAAAAGTAATACCCACTTCAATAGGTTTTTTTGATTTAACAATATTATCTACAACAGTTTTATAGACATCTAAAATATATCTCTTTTCTTCTGTTTCATAATGATTAAATATATCATCAGGTTCCTCTAAATTGTCATCATCATCTTCTACAGATGGAGAGCCATACATTATGAAAGCTATGTACAATTTTAGATCCTTGTACTCTATTGTTGTCCATTCTTGTCTGCCATTGAAAAATTTATATTGTATTAGTTCTAAATGTGTGATTAATTGTCGTCCTTTCTGAAAACAGTAGTAAATATTAATTATTTTATTAATTGGAGTAATTTAGGACTTTCAAGTATGTAATTACCTACATCTCTCAATTTTATATTTTATTAATTAATAATTTTATAGATTCTTATTTAAAAAATATTATTAATTTTGTTTATAACAATTCGATATTTAATGAAATAAATAGATTTCCAAAAATATAAAAGGCAATATTGTTCAACTAATGAGCAAATATTGAGATAATTGACAAAAAAATTGATTTTTAAACAGGTACACCTACCAAACATGTCTGTTTAATATTTTAGATGTTCAATGAACATTTATAAAAGATTTCTTAGTCTGGACACAGCATAACAATTTTTAATATAACTCATTAAGTAAGACAACTTTTAAGGCACCCAAATATACAGTATTTTCTAATAACAAAAAAATCACTTGACACTATATCATATTTATTCATATTACAAATTATAATCTATAGCAGTGGTATTCAACCTGTTGTATGCATACCACTAATGTTATGTGGACAACTCATAGGTACAGGAAGAAATTTGTTGACAAGTAAAAAAAAAATCATAATAATCATGGCAAGTGGTACATGAAATATTTTCAAAATTCCTAATGGTATGCGTATATGAAAAGATTGAGAACCGCTATTCTATGGTAAATAATTATTTAATATGTGCCTGCAACTGACCAAGCGAAAAAAGAATTTATATTGCATTATCGAGTTGTGGTAGAAGGTGGAAATTTTTTTGGCGGTATTATTATATTACTTATCATTGTCGACATCAAAAATCAAAAATTTTGCATTTAAAATATTACAATTTTAACAATATAATCATTAGAGATGTTCCGGGTTGTTGACATGACTATTATAAGTTTACCGATAAGGATTTAAAAACAGACAGTTCCTTCTATAGCCTCACCAGTAAGGCTGGCATCATTGTCTTGTATTACTTAGTTACTACTTGCATGTGGCTAAGTGGCTAAGTCAATAGCTCTGAATAGATATGTATTTACTTGAATTATTCTTAATAAGAAGACTATAAAGTTTCCCCTTAGACTTAGAACAGTGATCTTCAACTGTTGGGTTGCGATAAGTTTTTTTTTAAAATAAAAATTAGGTTTATACAATTATATAAGGTTTTGTATACCTTGTAATATATTATGTATAATCAATATTATATAGTTTATATTCAAAAATATAATAGTATAATAGATTTCAAATCATAGTGTATGATTCATATACTAGTATGATTCTACGTAGTATGACATTAAATATAATAATTTACGAGTAAACATGGTTAATAATAAAACAAATATATTATATTATTATTGTTAAAGAGTCCCATAATCTAGGAACATAGTTGATTTTGTCGCTGTGTTTAAAGAGGAATAAATATTAGTCGCATTATTATTCTAGTCAAATGTACGATAAAGTTTTTTTTATTTTTATTTATTCAGTTATAACAGTACCACTACTAAGTATTAAGTAACTTTAAATTTTTCTTTTTTAGTTGTTCCACAAACGTTTTTCTTTAAGTATGCCTTATATGGGTTACGGATAATGTACGCTTAAAAATGTGGGTCGTGAGTTCAAAAAGGTTGAAGACCACTGACTTAGAAGACTTAAAAATAAGGGAGACTTCTTCCTCTCTGTCTCCTAACTTTAATCACTGCAAATAGGTAAATATACCTTTATCATATAAACATAAACATATATAAATTCACCAAAAATCTTGCATTTAAAATATTATAATTTTAACAATATAATTATTAGAGATATTCTGGGTACCCGGCCATTGAGTCCTAACTGAGTACTCAATATCATATTCTGTACCCGATGACTACTCGGTAACCCATTTGTTAATAAATAATGGTACCCAAAACATCCCCAATATAAATTATAAGTAAAGTATATATGTATAAAGAAAAAAACAATTGAATAAGTATTGATTAGATATTTTAAATTATATTTTATCAATCAAATTAAACTCACCAAAAATTCTTCTTCCGACATATTGAAAAACGATTATCAATTCCCAAAATAACCAGGCAGATTTCTAAATAAAAATATACACGGATATAAGTATCATTGTTAGAGTAAATATTGATTTTAAGCAAATAAGTTTCTATTATACAATCAATTATCAATCTATCAACTACAAATACAATAAACAAATATTATTATAATAAGCAATATTTTATATTTTTATCGTCTATTTCCCAAAAAAATACTTCTGTGCCACAAAGTCCCTTAAAGTCAGTACATACCAATTATATACAAATTTAAACGTACAGTTATTAATATGGATTAATTGTTTTTGTACTTAATTTTTTTAAACGGCTTATAATAAATTTGAATTATTGTTTTGTTTGAGATTAAAACACATGAAAACAAATTAAATTTATATGTATATGAAATATATTCAATAGTATTGAATTATAATATTATACTATTAGAATTAAAAAAGTAAATTGTAGATCACAAATGTATCAGTAGATAGTTGAATTCTGGCTCTCGGGGATATCTCAGTACAATATAAGTACATCGAAAACGATTTGACCTAGTTTTGCTAAGTCAAATAATAGTAAATTACCAAGTAAATTAAAGGACTAAACCGGCTTTTAATCGTTTGTTAATACTTACTAAAGAATTTTAGGGATATTTATGTTTCCAGTCATAAAGATCAATACAAATAGTAAGTAAAACTGAAAAAATGAATATAAACTAAATTGTATAAAAACTTGAATATACGGCGAACACGGCCATTAAAAGTTGAAAACATATAAAAAAAAATGATAACAATTTAAAACAAAAAATGCAGGTCTATGGTTACAACCGCGACCTTTAATCATTTTTATTATATGATGTTATAAACAATTTGAAATGATAACGTCATGTCGACAACAATGTTCTGATAACTACAGACTACGCATAATGTTTAACGGTCATAGCCTCTTTCTAATAAACTCGTTAATTATTATAATTTATCGTTTTTTTTCCACGTAACATTCTGATGAATCGTTCTTCACTAAATACTATTATCGTTGTCGATTTGTATTGTAAAGTTTAAGCTCGTAGTTAAATAATAGTCGACAATTTTCCACAGCTGTGTAGCATTCTGCATTTTCCGTGTTTACTGTTTTTGATGTCTTGTTTCCGCCACTCTGTTTAAGGTAATAACTATTAATATTGTATTGTAGTGATGTGATTAAGTTTTCGTGTAAAAATATGTATGCACTACTGCGTTAAATTTTGACGGTAGCTATATTTATTAAACCATATAAAACCATAAGCTAATTTGATCATTACTGTCACTTAAATGTCTATCATTGTCAGTCGTGATATGTTTTTGAATATTAGAAACTGTTCAAAATTCTGGTTATCGCTTTGATTAGTGTACAAATTAGACAAAAAGTAAAAATTTATATTAATAAAAACTTAATATAGTAGCGGACTGGAGAGAATAATCCTCCCAGAAAAATTAAAGTTCAAGTGGCCTTCATTAGGTAACAGCCATCATTATTCTTAATTAAATTGTTTCTTTCTTAAATTGTTTCTTCTAAAAAAATAAAACCAATATATATATATAAATATATAGGTAATATTTAAGACCTTAATCAGAGAGTGGCCACCGACATTTTATCAATGGATATGGATGGTGCCAATGTGCTATTTTCTGTTCAAATATTGTTATCAGCATCGACTAAATCTAGTTTTTAGTAATCCACCTATATCTGTTTTGTAATTACCATCTATTGAGATGTATGGCTTGGGCAATTTAACAATTGGCTTATACATGATAAATTATTGGTTTTTAGACATTTAATTCATACCCGTTGTTTTAATTATGAAATTGTTTCTTTCCTTACAACTCCAGGCCTGTGCTGGCAATCTCCATTAAAATAAATGGAAGTAAATACTATAACTTATGTTTTAGTTACTTCATGTAAATTATAAAATAACTTTAAAGTATGTGACCTTAAAAATCCAAATTAAGCTAGTTGTATTCAGTCTACTTAAGTATATTTTTATTCAAGTGTTATAGTTGGGCCGAAACACTAAATGCTAATGGTATCATATCCTCTTAACAAATATGTTCAGAAGTAGGTAATTGAACTTGCAGAAGTTCTGTAAAACGTGTATAAATATCATATTATGTATAAGTATCCTGTTTGAAAAATGTTAGAAAAACATTAAAATATTAATTGATAATATTATTTAGACAACATTTTATCATTGATCATTGATGACAAGAACCAATTAGAAATAATAGTACCGGTGTCCTCTCTTACTTTAGGCTCTAGATAATATTAGTGTACATCATATTAATATTATTTATATATGTCTATTTTTAAAGAATAAATCAAATAAGTAGAAACAAAATTAGTTTTTTTTATATGAATGTCTGCCTTTTAACAAATTACTTTTTGATTTTAACAACTCAATTTTTTCATCACTTTGAATATTAATTCTCAATTATTTTTCTATTGCCACCATCTAGGATTTTATCATTTCAATATAGTAGTATAGTAAACATATATATATATAAAAAAAAATGTGTGTATAGAAATAAAAATGAATGAATGAATATTTCACCTGAAGTATTATGACAATTGTATTATAGGGTTTTAAATTAAAAAACAGTAATAATGTAAAATGTGACTGATTATAAAAATCAAATGAAGGAATATATAGAAAAATAAATTATACTAATTGGTCATTTAACATAGACATAATTTATTTTAATAAATACCCATCTAAATATAAGATATTATTTTAAATGGGTAATTATTAGATTTAGATATTAATATATACACAAGATTGATAACTGCAATTTCTTTTAAGTATTTGATTTGATAAGGCAACACACAAAGCATTTAGAATAAAAACAAGTTTTAGACAAATAATAAACTTAAATAGAATAATAATTATTCATTCTAGTTATTTTTATATGATATACAGAAGAAAACTGTATCTTTGTTGAAGTGTTTTTGTTTTTTAATAAAGATTTACAATAAGTTATGAAATTATAAACATCGTGGTTTTATGTATTTTTCTAATGCATACTTATACAATAAAATCGAGTATTTTTGAGAAAAAAATGTTTCAGTCCAAATATTATTAATATTTTCATTAATATAAATTGAACATTTCATGTAGGTATGTTAATTTTATTTTTCAAGTTTCATAATCATACATTAAAATATACAGCAATATGACTATTATTAGCTATAACCTAGGGTTGCATTGACCTACATTGGGTAGGGAAATTCTAGATTGGTTTGATTTAAAATAAATAAATTTGTCCTACATTCAAAAATATTTTAAATTTTCTGTAGGACAGTTTTACATTTCAATAACTAGGTTTATATTATACATTATAGTGTAAAGAATATAAAAAATATGTTTGGTTATATTAAATTTTATTAAGTTTTCTTTTATTAGTTAAATATACTGTATTATTCAAAGGTTTATTATAATGCAAGGATGGGCAACTGGTAGGCTGCGTACCAATTTTACTGGCTCATCCTACATTTTCAAATTAATTAATAAATACCATATGTATAAATAATTAAATAAAAAAAAATAAATGTCAGTTATATCATCGCTTATTCAATTAAATATTATATAAGTATGTGAATGTGACAGTACACTCACTTGGCAAACAAATCAAGACAAAAATCAAAGAAAACTGTAAGAAAAAAATTATTTAAATTTNAATATAAGATATTATTTTAAATGGGTAATTATTAGATTTAGATATGTTAAGAAATATAAATTATTTGGTTATTATTTATTATCTAAAATGTATTGATATAATAAAATATTATTTTTAAAATCAGTTTTTACATTTAAAATATTATTCAAATTATTTTTCTATATTTTATTGTATATATTAATGTAATTCTAATTTGGTTATTTAATATCTGTTTGTACCAATATCAAGGCTTATATTTTGGTTATTTTCTAAAACATATTTAGTTAAATTTAAATTAGAGACAGACTTTTAAAATTTTATTTCAGAAATGTATTCTTTATATCATATTTTAAAATTTCTATTTGCCTTAACTATATAACATTGATTACAGATACATTCAAGTTTATATATAGCAGCATTTTCAAAAGAAGGAAGATTCTCTGTAAAGTTTTTAGTTCTATTGTTTATATGTTTGAATAAATTATTATTAGTCTTAAAAGTGACTTTTACATTATTTGTATTGTTCAGAATTCTAGTAAATTCGTTAGATATATAATGGAATTCACAAAAAAAACTTTAAATTGTAATAATAATAATAATAATATTCAAAGCTTAACACATAACCTAACTATAATTTAAATTAAACAAATTTAAAAACTGATAACAAATTCAAAAGAAATTACACCTAACATCCAAAAGAAAATATTATGAAAATCTGATTATAAAATAAAGACGCCACATACATCCATTCATAAAATAACATACACGAGGTAATCATTAATCAATTGACCATTAATTAACTTTAAAACTGCTCCAGCTAAATACCTTGCTAAATATTTAGACTTTCTCACGAAAGAAAAATTAAACATGAATACTGATACTTCTATAAAAAAAAAAACACTTATAATTTTATTAAAAAAATTAATAAAATTAATATTGAGCCAGATTCAAAATGGTTTTTCTTTTTGTCAACAATTTATATACGTCCATTCCTAAACAACTATTTGTTTTTAAGTTTTTAAAAAAAAATTTCCTGAATAAAGTTATTACTTTCTGAGATAATGAGTATTTTCAGTTAAGTGAATCCTGTATATAGAAATATGTGCAATTTGTATATAAATTATGTACATACTAAAAAAAAAAATACTGAATGGAGAAAAATCAAAATAAAGTTTACTTTATTGAATTTAGACTGATTCAAAATGTATTTATATGTATGAATTAATTTTAACCGAAATCCCTTCAAATGTAGTAATTGCTATAAAGTTTAAGCCTTACTGATCACTCACTAAAAATGTTAGTGGATGACTGATTACATTTAAAAGAAAGATACTGCAAAGTATATACAAAAGTATGAACAGTTATAGATTTACAAGAGAAGAAAAAAATTTAAATTAGCTTTTATTTAATTTCATGTCCTTGTTTATTTTAGAATGCCACCAATAACTCGACATCAGTCAAAAAAATCCACTTTTAAGCCTGAACCATATTCAAAAGAGAACCGTCCAACAGAAAAAAGAAGTGCATTACAAAACTTAGTTGGAAATAATGTTAGTGAATTTTATTATTTATATCAAAACCACATTATTTGGTTTACAACTGTATTTAGTTTTAAANGTATTTTTAAAAATGACAATATTACGAAAACTGAAAACACGAATAGGCTTTCTCAGTCAAAAAGTGAAATTTCTAAACCAGTTGATACTAAAACTCCAGAGTATAATTTGATTTATTCATTTGCTTTTTTAAAAATAAATTTGATTACTTTTGTTATAGAATCATCCATCCTTCCATCAATAATACAAAAGAGATTACATTATACCATTCAATAATTGAAGAACAAACCAGTTCTAAAGATTCTCAAACAACTGAAGAATTATATGAAACTGCAGTTGACAAAACTCAAAGACAGTCTCTTGAAAATAATACTTCAGAATTATACCATTCTACTGTACAAGAACCATTGGTGCCGATGTTAGTGCATTTATATTATGTTTTATTTTTATACTGTATTAACATTGATATTTATTTATAGAAGTACAAATAATTGTAAAGGAGATACCTTTAGAGATATATTTGAAATAGATGAACGTAATTGGAATAATCTTTTACATGTTGGTTGTTATGCTCGTGATATTTTTGAATATCTCCGCTATAGAGAGGTTAGTTACTTATTGAAAAAATATTGATACCAATTCCATGATATATATTTCTTTTTTCTTTTTATAGAAGCAGTTTAATGTATGTGATTATATTAGCATCCAAAGTGAAATAACCCCTAGGCATCGTGCTATAGTTGTGAATTGGTTAGTTGATTTACAAGAAATTTATGGTTTAAATCATGAAGTATTATACATGGCTGTCAAAATAATGGATTTGTATTTAATGAATAATACAATTGAAAAAGATTCCTTTCAACTGTTAGCTTCAGGAGCAATTTTATTATCTAGTAAAATTGATGCAAGTTTAAAGATTACTTTTACCTTTTAATTTGATTTTATGTGTTATAGTATAATGTTTTATAAATTTTGTTTTGTGTAGGTAAGAGAGCCAGGTTTTCCATATGATCTAGTGAAACAGAGTAAGTACCTTTTTACGGAAGATGAACTGTTTCTCACTGAAAGAGAAGTAGTCAAAGCTTTAAATTATGACCTAAACATTCCTTTGTCATATGGATTTTTAAGACGATTTGCCCGTGTAAGTAAAATTATGTTTTTATTTTATACTATTAAGATAATTGTTAATTTTAATTCAATTTTCAGTGTATGAAATGTCAAATGTTTTTATTGACATTAGCCAGATATATATTGGAATGCAGCTTATTAGATTATACATTTGTTATTTTAAAAGAATCATTGAAAGCTGCAGCATCATTATATTTAGCTTTTAAAATGTGTTCACATTCAATTGATAGAAATGAATTCAACAAGGTTACAGGTACTGTTAAATTATATACTATAATATTAATGGCACCTATTTGAAAAAAAAATTAAATGATGCTATTTCATTTTGGTGTATACTTTTGCTAAGATCATGTTTTAATGTTAGGTTTTATTTTTATTTTCCCAGTAAATAAAGAAATGTGAAATTGACACCCAGATTGAAAAATAAATATATAATTTTAAAAATACTAATCATAATTTAACTGTATATATTGTTATGTATTTTTGCCATTTAAAAATATTTTGAAGAATTTTTCCATTTATGTCATTTTTCTTTTTGTATACATACTTTTAGGTTATTCTGTTTGTGAAATTAAAGATATAGTTATTGCTCTTAATAATATGTTACGCACTCAAAGTCAAGATTTATGTGCTGTCAAACAAAAATATATGCATGAGTAAATATTAATTTTAAGAAAATCATAATATAATAGTATTTACGAAATATATATATTGTTGTTTCAGGACTTTTTTTAAAGTTGCTAGCAAGCCATTACTAAGCAATTCAAAACTTATGTTTGACTGAACCATCAAAGTCATCTTCAAAATTTTTATTTTGTTGTATTAAGTAGTTAAGTATATATCTATATAAATAATAATAATTTTTTTTTTCACTTGATTTCTTTTAGAGGGGGTTTTTTCTGTGAGTATTTTTTTAACAAGAAATTACATATGTAAAAGTAAAACTGTATATCTATTAATCATTATTCATATTAGTTTTGTAGTTAAATACTTTGTTGAGTTACTTTAACATGATTCATTTCAATTGCTATTGTTTTAAATTTACGATTTTAACTGGTTTAAACATATCCAAATGTATACATTTTGTGTTTGGGTATATTAATTATATAATCACATAAGACTTGTATTGTTTCTTTATTAAGTTTTATTTTTGTCATATTGATAAAAATTATAAATTCTGTTGTCAACAATGACCAATAATTATTGTATACTTAGTAGCGGGTTTACTTATAAATATTACTTATTTTAAAATTGTATAGAACATTTATCTGAAACATGTTATGAATATAAATAAAACTTATATTTCAAAATTTGTTATTTTGTCAAGCTGAAACAATACTTGTTTTAATATACTTATGCTATTTTTACAACAATTGTGTTTTTAATTTAAAAAGTCAGTTGATTTGCTTAATGTTTGTACAATGTTAAGAGTCACAGTGACATTTGCCTTATATATCTTTTATTATATCAATAATATGTTCCCATAAAACAAATAAAAAGATCTTAAAAATTGATTTTATGAATAAAATATGTTTTATATAATGTATATATGACATTTTATAGAAAATCATTGTCTTAATTAATTTTTTTAAAAGTTAGTTATTTAAACAAATTTAAAATAAGATGTTGTACCTTTAATGAGTTGAATATTTTGATAAATATTTACTGTTATTAGCCTATAGGGATATTTTCAAAATTTTGTCAACTAAGGCTAGGTGCACACAAATTTAGTGTGAAAATTCTGAGAAAAGCGCATAAATGCACACTAATGCAATGTGGCAGTGGTGCTAACGAGAGCAGTAAAGATAATACTGTGATAACTAGAGTTCTGATGTTTTTGCATTTGCAAGTTTTCCTCTATTGATCCAATTTATTGTTTAGTAAGTTTTAAATGTGTTATGTGTAAATAATAAATATTAAATTTTAAATTTCAAAGTGCAGTTGTAACCATTTTTTTTATTTAATTTTATATACATAATATTATACAATTTTAAGTAGATAGTCATTATTTGATAAAAATCTTCAACTCACTCTATATGTGATTAATCACAGATCAGGTATGGGTGCCTAAATATTACTCCATACTCCAAAATAGAGTGTGCAAAGACATTTGTCATAGTTGAAATTAGAGGTGTTCCATTTGATAAATCATTGAACTTGTGAGTGCTCTACAATTATATGAAATTCAAAGGATGATGAAAGTTGATAGTTGACCCAAAAAGAGATTAGGATTGAGACAGGGTGGTACTGCTTCTAGAAAAAAACATAAAATGGTATTTGTCAAGGTTGAGCATATGATTAAGGCACTGAACCCAGTCATAGATAGCATCTAGGTTTAATTGGAGTAGGAGACAGTCAGATAGAGATTATTTTAAGGTGCAATTTTATATCATCAGCAAATAAAAGGATATTAGTAAATGTTCGAAAAAATTCTTGACAAATATTGTGAATAGAATGAACCACACCTTGGGTTAACACCGAATGGTGTAATTGTAGAAGAAACTGTTAATAGAAACAAGTTGTACATTAAAATATTGAAACTGGTACTACATTTAATTTTAGAAAATATACTATACTTTCTATACATTGGAACTAGATTTCTTTTCGAATAGTGCTTTATAGACAGAAAAAAAAAATAAACATTTCTCTAGTGAGTATATGTGGTTGGATAAAGTGAATTGAATAAAATTATATGTATCTATTTGAATTTTCAATATAGTTTTAAAACATTTATTTTCCTATAATGCTACCTATTTACTAGGTATATTAATATTTTTTCCTAATGTTTATTATAGGCAACTAAACATGTTATTCTATATATTATTCAAAAGCAATTATCTGTAAGGGGCAGATATAGGCCATATGTGATATTGACCCTGTGAAAGTTCGAGTTATTGATAAACAATTGAACTGGATGGCCATCACTGTACGGCGTAACCATCCTAGTGTGACGGGAACCACATAAGGTTATACATTTTTAAAAATAAAACAATTTGTCATTGTTATTGGGGACAGCTGAAGTTTTGCTGCTATCAGCATGCAGCCAAATCAGAGAGGCCAAATTTTTCAGTTTCATGGAGCGTTTTGCTGTGGGATATAACATACAAATTAATACTACTGGGGTACCAAATGATTTGTACATAACATTAAGACAACAATAATAATCGCGGGAATATTAAACCAGAGAAAAAATACATACAATTTATTTCATGTTTGTGTATAGGTATTAAATAATTCAACATTCTCGTTTAAAAAATATGGAGGTTGTTAAGGTTGGCATTATCTTACATAATCTAATTTTTTAAATTTTTTTTCCACGGTTTCGGGAAAAATATACCCATTCCAAAATAACAGAGCTGAAATAAAGACATTATCAGTGGACCTCAAACGTTATTAAACGTTCAATGGGTGTATTTAGTGCCATATATGTTTAGAACTAATAATTAGTTATTTTATAATACTATGTTGGGGCGTCCTAGGGTTTATTTTTAGAGGGATGTGGAGTAAATTTTGCTGACTTCACAGAACAAAATTTGACAACTGTAAACACTGATGACTGGTATTATATACCATAATATCTGCCAACTTTTATCAGCTATTACAACCAGTTGATTTTCAACAATCGTTCAAGGAAATACTTATTAATAAAATGACGTCCTAGGGTAATGGGGACGCGTGCAGTCACTGTTATAGTTAATTTATCGATTCTGAGCAGAGTTCAGTGATGCTTTGTCAACAGTATATATGCCATAATGCAGTAAAATAATTTAAAAGGCTATATATTATTTTATTAATAATATTTGTTTAATGTTTACCGATTTCTCTCCGGTTATCCTACGTTTTTCCATGTTTTTTCTTGGTTTTACACATTTGCTGGAAAAAGTCCTTAGAAAATCGAAAAATGACTTCTCTTAAGTACCTTAAGACTCCGACTGGAGAGTCGGATTTCCTTTTAGAAATTTTGCTATCATTATAAATTGGAGCAAAATTGCAGATTGAAAAATTGTCCACCAAAAAAGAATAATCTTAATATTATATAAATATATTTCGTACATTTTCCTATTTTTTTTTTCGGTTTTTTGCATTTGATGAGAAAATATGAAAAATGACTTCTTTACAGTACCTCCCCATACTGATTTCTTTTCAGAAAAAGTGCTATATTTAAACATCGGAGTAAGGTCTCTGATAGAAAAGTTGTCCACAGAAAAAAAAAATAAAAAATAATATTCATCATTGTAAGACTATAAGTTTCTTCGCTGCATTCAGAATCTAAAATATTCTAATTTTAGGTACTATAAGTATTGTGAATAGCTATAATAAGCCGACTGAAAATTACAGTTGCCGAATTTAGAGGGGTCTCACCCTACCCGAACCCCTCCCCCCTTAGGATCACCCATGATATTATGAATAGATTAATAGATAGATAAATTAAATAATTTTTTCGTAGTTTAAAATCTAAATGATAATTTTAAATTCTGAATTAATTATAAATAAGCTATTTAAATACTAATTATATTATCTAATAAAGGGTTAAAAATATATAGGTATAACAAAACATAAATAATAATATATATTTTGTAATAATTTTCAATTTATAAAAAGATTAAGAGCTGATACTGGGGATGGGTGAGGCCACTGTTGTAGGTGGGTAGTGGGGATGGTGGGATACATAAGGTTATTTCATTTATACTGTAAGCAACGATAAACCATTGCTGACGAAAGACCAATCCGAGCACAGTTCTGTAGTACATAATTTGAAATATCGTAATTTATTTTAACCTAACCTTTTTGCGTTTTTTTCTGATTATTATAAAAACTAATTCGAAAATTAAAAAAACTAACAGTATCATTAAACACAAGATTAATAATTTAACAAAAAAGGTCTCTTGTCGTTTTTCAATTAAAATCATATTTGTACAAGAAAACGTGGTAAATACTAATTTAAAATAACGAAATCGTGAATAAATCATATTTTTTTCCCAGTTAATCGTTTTTTTTTTTTTTTTTAAATTGTGCTTTCAGAAAAGTTGCTACACATAAAAATCGGAGTATGTTTACTAAGAAAAAACGTTTCCACAGACTAGAACTAAGAAATAAAGAAATAAAAACCATCTTAATAAAATCAATAGCTCTCACGCTGTGCTCGGAATCTAAAACAAAGAAGTAATAATGAGTGATTACTATGTATTTACTAGTTTGACTAATTGTTTTCGTTTGCATTAAATTAAGTTGAGTTAATTTTCATTCTCATGGTAATAAAATTTGATATTATTTGTGGCAATACATCTTTTTAATGTTCAAGAAATATGGGAAATTGATTCACTAAAAAGTAATTAATAATCATTAAAACAGTGTCACTGTTTTTACAATGTTTGGCAAATGATTTTTCAAAAAAAGTTAGTAATCTAAATAAAAATCATTTGAATGAGTCATACTATCATGAGTTTCGTACATTAAATATATACATCATACGAGATATACATTAAATTTCCCCTCTACTAACTTCCTTAATTTTCCCTTTCAACAGTGGATCAACCATGTGCGAATTATGTTTGTCTTTTTTTAAAATAAACATTTTACTATAATGTAGACATGATTATACATGTGCTTAAATTAATTTGTGGTATATTATTGATTTTTAGAAAAGTATTTTAGATTCTGAGCGGAGCGAGGAATGTATGGTTTTACAATGATGTTTTTTTTTTATTTCTTTTTTCTGTGGATAACTTTTCTACTAGTAATTTTGTTCCAATTTACAATGATGGCTCTTTTTCTAAAATTAAATTCAACTGGGGATGTACTTTAATGTGGTCATTTTTTTATTTTCTCAGGAGTTTTACCAATTAATTGTAAAAAGCGGGAAAAAACAGCAAAAATGTACGAAATGTAGGTATCAGTTAAAAAACTGTCCTAGGATAATGGGGACGGGTACAGCCACTATTATAGGTAACTCGTGAGGATAGTAAGAAGTTAGGAACATAGTAGAGGGGAATTTAAATATAATCTGTAATCTTCAGAATCGAAAACACGATTTTGAGCAGAGTTCGGTTGATAGCTAGTGTTGGTTTGTCAACAACATATAGGTTATATTATGGTAAAATAATAACAAAATAATAATATGCGTTATACATTTTCTTTAATAATATTTGTTTAATATTGTACCTATTTCCCCGTTGTTCCTTTGTTTTTTTCTAGGTTTTTCTCATTATATTATAAAAATAGCTGGGAAAATCAATAAATTACCTCACTATCCTCATTAAAGAATCATCCCAGTAAGATTTTCTTTCAGAAAAAGTACTCTTATTGTAAATCGGATCCCAATTACTGGTAGATAAGTTATCCACAGAAAAAAAAAATAAAAACCTTATTGTAAAACCAATTCATTCTTCGCTCAGTTCAGAATCTAAAATCAGCTATAGGACCATTGAATAATATTACATGATATTTTTCTTTTAATTTCTTACAAAAAAAATCACAGAATATTGACGGAGAATTTTTAAAATATAATTTTATATTAGTGATTCTCAACGGGGCAGATATCGTCCCCCAATGGGCGGTGAAGGGTTACCGAGAGATGGTGAACTAGTTTTGGGCGGTAGGAGGGCGCTGAACTAGTTTTGAGTGGTAGGAGGGCGGTGAGCGTGTACACGCAAAAACGTTGTACATGAAAATACCTTAAAATAATATATATTTGATAATCCATATGATAGTTTTCAGTCACTAATAGGTACTATGTTGAGCAATCCATAAAAACTTATCTTTGATTATTTTCCATTTTATTATCTTTATTATTTTGGACTTTCGTTAAACAAATTTTAATAGTCTTTCCTTTCACATATCTCGTCAAGTCAAGATTCACCACAGTAACAGATTTAATTACAAAGTAGTGTCTTAATCGTGACATAAGGAGACGTATGACTTATGTTAACAAATATCGAACCTAATATCAAAACACTTGCTAAAAATCACCAAGTTTAACCATCTCACTGAAGTTAACTTTTTGTATAAGAATCAAAAATCACGAGTAAAAAACCAAATAAGCCTAGCAATATTTTTTTTTAAATAAACTAAAAATGTATTTACTATTATAAAGTATAAATTGATAATATTATTAAGTTTTTTTCAAATGTTTAATTTAATAAATTTACTAATACTATAATTGATAAAAAAAAATATGAAATATAAAACATAAGTTAATAGATTATTTCAATTTTTATTTTAATTTTCCAAATTAACTTTCTATAAGGAGAGCTCCCCATACCCTTATTTATAGAATTCTCACATAGGGGAGCATTAAAAATTGATTGCTACTCAAGAGGGCAGTAACTTAAATTAGGTTGAGAAACACTGCTTTATACAAACACCAAAATCACGGCATTTCAAAATATTTATCGAACTTCGCTCGGAATCGTCCACAATGATTTAAATATTCTATTGATGAATCAATTATCCAAATCTCGATACCTGCCTTTCCATTCTAAGCTAATTCACTACTAAAAACCTCTTATCATCCGATTATTCTCCCGTTCAATCCCTAATTATCCACCTAGACCTCACAAACCTAGACAATGTTGCAGGCCTAAAGACCTGCAACATTGTCGGGAAGAACTACTGGGTGTCTTCCCTCAATCATCTACTCCCGCCCATTTCAAAATATCAAAACGATTATCTTAATTTTTGTATAGATTGTAATCATTACTTTTTTACTATTAAAAACAAAAAAAAAAAAAAACTATTTTTTTATACAAAACATAATTGATGTATTTTTTTTTTGTAAATTAAAATACATATAATTTATGATTTATTTGTCCTTTATACGGATTTATGAATTGTTTGTTTTTTGTGTTGAAATACATATCGTAATCACTACAAAATGATATGATACTGACTCGGATTATTATTATTATTCAATAATGTATGTATAGCCTACCTACACGAATAACATTATGGCGGCAATATTACGCTAACAAATTTCAAACGGAAAAGAAATACCAGTATTAAGGCCCGCATTTCAACGAATCTTGTATTTTTTGTTTTCAAGTACATTATAATGCAAACGCGGGCCGAACCTAACCGTCCTAACCCACACACATTATAATATATACACAGCGTGTATGCTTATATATACATCTATATCTTTTTTTACAAACAGCTGCTGTTTCATTCTTTTAAAAATCACTTGCAGTGTTGTGGATGGGCATTATATTATAATATATACACACCGTTTTCATATTTATAGACAGTAGTATTACTATTACGTGCGTATATATACATGCGTATGCATGTATATATATATATGTATAAATATATATATATATATAGAGAGAGAGTGGCAGGTGGTTAAAAACGCTATTCACCTGCCAACGACAGGCAGACTCGCGCACGAGCCGGATCAGAAGGTATAATATCTTCTCTTATTACTAAATTTATTATAACTTTTGTTTTGTCTTTTCATTTTTTTCGCACTCGACCATAACTTATCACCCTTATCATTGCAAAAAACAAACACACGCGTGCGCGCGCACACACACACACACACACACACACACACACACACACACACACATTTTTTACAGATGCAGTTATTTGAACAATTACACATGTAGTATAATACGCAGGTACAATAGGCGTATGTAATACTGTTTTGACCGTAATCTGTTTCAAGTCGTCTCTCGTCGCTTTTTTTCTTTTTTACCAATATTACAGTTATTACATAGTATTATATGTTTTCCACGTATTATTACTTTGTCTGTATCGATATATTTGTGTACACATATCTATAATATACACATTTCATCATCGCGAATAATTCGTGTTTTTCTCTTAATTTATCTTCGTGCTCGATCTTCTTTATTTGTTCGACATTATAAAATACCTACTTTTCATTGGTATACCATACGAAGGTTATTTCCAAAACTGGGCGAGTTAGTCGTTTTTTCCAACTAGTAACTAGTTAAAGTTAAGTTAGTTTAATATAAAATCTAACTAAGTTAGAATAAAAGTTAGTTTTTAAAATTTTTCAAATTTCTAATTTAGTTAGAAGTTAGGTAGGTAAAAATAGTAACTTAAGTTAGAGTAGAATTTAGAAGTTAGTTTTTTTTTCAATTTAAAATTTTAACTTTCTAACTAGTTAGTGCCCAGCTTTGGTTGTTTCTATGGATATTTGAATATTTTAAATTAGGTGCATACATGATTACACGAATAATTATTGCTCTAAGTTTCGTTTCTTAAAAAAAAAAATACCTGTACTTTTATGTTTATCGTAATATATAAGTAAAGCAATTATTTTCAATTACGTACAATCACATATTTATAATTTTTTCTACGATATAAAATTACAAAATCTTTAAAAGCCATTTCATCTATATAATAACAGGTTATATTTTATAAAAAATTCTTAGATAAATTAAATATTAATGCATAGAATTTTGATTTTTGAGTGATTATAAACCCACTCAAATCGTATTTAGAAGTATGTAGTATGTTTTGGTTCACCATAATATATTTTATGTTGAGGGATTGAAAGCGGTAATTTTCTGCCTTTGTCTTAAACACGTACAACATAATAATTTAGACGTTTATTTTCAACATACTGGTTGGTCTAGTGAAATGATAAGAATTCTGAAAACAGATTTAAATTTGTCGTCAAGTATTTAGTTTACTTGGTATCGTTCATCTCAAATTTTTTATTTAAAATGGAAAAGTTGATTTCACATTACCTCAACGATAAATTTAAATCTGGTTTCAGAATTCTTATCGCTTCACTAAATCAATTGGTACGTTGGAAAAAGAACACTACTAAATTCCTATGTTACTGCGTGTAAGACAAAGATAGAAAATTACAGTTTCCGATACCTGTTTTACGTTGTAGATTATCAAAAAATGTAAAGTATTAAAAGTAATATCACATCTGCAGTGTGTGCGAGTGTAAAATATATTTTTAGACTCCCGATAATTGAGGTCCAGTTGAGCCTATGTTAATATAAATATTAGTATTATATAGAAAATAGGAAATACGTCTTCATTTTACTGGTAGACTTCTGATATTGAGTTTTTACTATATTTCATCAAAAATATGATTTTCCATCTCCAACTAACTGTTGGCTTACGATAATTATTAATTCATTATATTAGGTATTATTTTATACGTGTAACGAGGAAGTCGTTATTATAAGGAAAATTTTAAAGCAATACAAAATAGAAAGTTTGTATTTCGTATTGCTCTATATTTAATAAAAGGTTTTTTAAAAAAATACAATTGTGAATCTAGAAAAATTATCATAGTCGCGTGAAAGTTCGCATCCTTCACGCCTTAAGGTGTCCCAATAATACCTATACCGTGGCGCATCTGCAATATTCAATTTTTCGAGAATTTTGAGTTTTGATTTTCTCAAAAGTGTTTTCTTTGGAGAAATACACTATTTGAGCTTTTTTTATAATTCGTTCCACTCAAAAATTTAATTTAACTTAATTGAAATTAAATTCGTTTTATCAAACATAATTTTAAAGTATGTTTCTACACATTCAAACACTTGTCAACCTTAATGTTTTCTTGTGAATTGTTTACAGACGGTAATGCGTAATATTTAATAACTGAATTATTTTATGACTTCTATGTCGTCTAGATATATAAACACATATAATTTATGTACATACTGTTTTAAAAGAAATTAACTACAGAGGTTTTTAGCGCACGTGCATAAGTACAAGCACTTCTTTAAGAGAAATTAATTGGGCTATACTCATATATATTGCATCTAATATTATACTTGCAGCATTTTATTCGGACATCGCAACCATAACGAAATACTCATTAAATTTTGAATGTATAACATTAAATTGTATATTATCGTTGGTTTAACGGATATTGTTTGAAAATTGGTATTTTGGATTTACAATATTTACATTTTTATATATTAAGAACTTAACGAGAGATTTATTGGTTTAACTATGGCGTTTTTTTTTTTCTATCTATAAATAAATTTTCCAAAGTCAAGTTGGTGCATTAAAAAGGTTATTTTTTCATTTTCCAAAATTTCAAAATTATTTTTATCAATATTCTCTATGAATATTTTTATCAGCAATACTATTTACTAAACTCTGCTCAGAATATTTTTTTGATAACAGTGGTTAAGCATTGCATACAGATATATCTACATTCAATTTCTCTATTACCTTTTACTACCTTCCCAAATTCTCACCTACGAAAGTGGAATACCCATTGTGTGAAGTATGTATCCGTCTTTTTTTTTTTTATACAGGTAATTTATACATTTATAATTCTGAGCATTTGAATTGATTTCTTATGATATATGCTTTTCTTTTCAGTTTTTGAACGTAAATAGGAATGTGTTATTTTTACCATGATTGGTGTTTTCATTTCATTTTTATAATTCTGTTGTAGAGGTCTGACATTTTCATAATAATTATATTTTTCCTTTCTAGATATAGTAAATTGTTGGTGGTTTTTAAGTCATTTACTTTTTTTTTGACTTTCAGAGATTCTCTACAATTTAACACGATACTGATTATATGTTTTACTTTATGATGAAAAAGTTGTGAAATTTTGAGAAAGTCTAAAAATTAAAACATTTTAAAACATGGTTAAATGAACATCATTTATAATCGCTTTATGTTGTTTATAGATATAAATTAAATTACGCTATATAATATCCTATTTTACCAACTTCGCTCATATGACAGTGATATAGCCATCACTAGTATCGTTATGTTTAGCTCTTTTATTTGTTTTGCTATTTGATTACCTTGTACTAAGTAGCGTTGTTGTAGGTGGGAAGTTGGAAAAGTAGGATAAATAAAATAAGTTAGGCATTTCTTATAGATCTGTAAGAAGCGATAAACTATAGTTCAGTTATACCATTATGTTTTGAAATGCTGTAATTTTCGATCTTTAAGTTAAACAACTTAAGTAAAATCTTATAGTAAAAAAAACCACCAGATTACCCAGTTTTAATGTTCAATTTTGACGAAAATAGTAAATATTACATTTTAAATAGTGAAATAGCCCATAGTTTATTATATAATTACAACTTTTACAAATATAAAATCAAGAAAAAAATTGTTTAAATTAGATTAATTAATTTTATAAAAAATGTAATTATTAATATAATTCACATTATATAATTTATGTACTTATATTTTAAGTTTAATATATGCATCTTATTAAATTATATTGTTACCTATAAAATATTATGTATTACGTTTTTACTATCATTAATTATTTAATTAATTTACTCATAATATTATGATTTAAATAAAAAATAACAACAAATTAAAACCGTACATATTATGATTTTGTATGGCATAAAGACTAACACTTTTATGTATATTCTCTTTTTTTATGGATCTTAAGCTGATGGTTTATGCATTATAAGTGGACAGAGAAAGGTAAAAAGTTGTAAAAGCCTCATTACGTTTTCCTCCTCACGTATAAAGTACTCTGTGCATACACAGTGTATGACATATTATTGATTATAAAATAGCTAACGTATTTGAAGTGTAATATGTACACAATCAGAGAGTGAAGCGAGTGGTATTTTTTAAGGGGGTTTTGGTATGTGGGCCCCATGATATTGGCTTGCACTCACACCAATATGAACTAAGTTGTAGCACTAGTTATGTATGTACGTATTCACATTATATTATAAATATATCTAGAAGCCAAAGCTCTGACCTTACAGGACGATTGAAAAACATTATTTATTATATTTTTCCATCACAATTTTATAATATACTGGAATTATGGCGTTAGGTGAATTGTGTTCATGTTGTATTTAATAGGTAATTTGTTGATCAATAATTCAATTATTCGTCAATCATTTATGCAAAAAAAAAAAATTAAAATTATAAAAGTATATTATATATTTTAAAGAGGTATACATTTAAATGAAACGCTATGACGTATTTGAATCTACTCAATAATTTATTATTATATTAAATTATTTTTTCTGGAATATAATTTTCTTTTTCGACAGTTTGACGGGATTTTTTTTGTCCATTACTTCATATTTTTATGTATGTTTCAGACTGAATATTTTTTAAAACATCAATAAAGTTGTGAATATTTGGATAACTAGTGATAAATAGATTAATTGATTTAGTGTGAAATGCCTCACAACTGTTATTGGTTGTCCGATTTGTCAATGGTGCAAATTCTGTCCAGAAGTTTAAAAGGAAACTTGTATCTATTGTAACGCAAGTTTTTAATATGTATTTTTTGAATTTATTATACATATAAATAAAAAAATATTCGGGCCGAAATTCACCTAGCTCTGAGTTAACATTTTATTTTTGGAACGCAATTAATCGAACCCAGATATTATAATACAAAATATGATTGTACACAATAATTGAAACGTGTGATGCCGTTTAAAAAAGTGGTTTAACTATCATTTTTTTGCGTTAGAAACATATAATATAAGTATCTTTAGTAACTTAAATTATATAATTATAATATATACTGTATCAATTTAAAATCTATTTTAAAAAACAATCTCACAACAACACTTGGTTTTTTGTTATTCTAATAGAATAAAGTAATACAGCGTTTAAAAAAAGTGTTTAAAATCACTACTATACGTACCTATTACGTACTTACACATATTTTACACGTAAATCTACCTATGTTTTAAAATTACACACTTGGTGTGTCTCAATATGTACATATGTTCATTATAACTATGTTGATAAATATGGCTAATAAGACTTAAACGACCATTGTTGATTGGATTATGATATGCCTTTCAACCAAAATGGTCTTTCTATTTTCACCAAGATTAAATACAATCTTTTCGGCTGAGGTTCCTTGATAAAAATTGTAGAACTAATTATCAAACAATTTATGTTTGATATTTGATTATTAATTTATTGTTCATTCCTAAGTTTTAGATTCTAAATGGACTAGTGGAGTGAGGAATATATTGATTTTATTATGATGTTTATTTTTCTTCACTTTTTCTAAAAAGAAATCTGACTGAGGAGATATTTTAAAGAGGACATTTTTGGATTTTCCATCGAACCATTGATAATGAAAAACAATTCAGAGCGAAGTTCAGTTATATATGTTTTGAAAGACTGTAATATTTACATTTTTCGTCAAAATTTGATTTTAAAACTCTTATAAAAAATATAAAAATACTACATTAAACTACATTTTTTTCTACTACCAAGTATGAATTGTAATGAAACTCCTATCAAATGTCTTTACTTATTGGGAAATCAGGGAAACTTCACATGATTTCAGAAGACTTAATATTACCGGCTGCGAAAGTTATGGTTTCTGCAATGATCGGTGATTATTTTTTATCGAATATTAATTATTTTCGTTGAGTGAACGCGTAAATAATTATTTTTGGTAAGCCACTTTAGCATACTTATCAGATATATCTACTTATTTAAATATATTTGACTTAAGTCTACAAGAAATAAATTTTACAATTTTCAAAGTTAAAGATAAGATTGAAGCGATGATGAAAAAGTTGGAACTGTGGAGTTTCCGTTTAGTTAAATAAGTACTTAATTTTACTTCCCCAGTTTTTTTATAAAAAAGGTCTTGGAGGGGATACGACACATAAATCCCCCCTCGTAATTTCGCAACTGACTAACCCATATTTCATTAAAGAAAGGTGAAGTGGTGCGGTACAATTAAAAACACAAACATCAGTGCGCTTGGACAATCGCTTTTTAGTAAACATATTTATATACAAATGTTGACGATTAAGTAAAATAATTAATAATACTATAATATAGTCCATATTATGGACTATTGATATTTTATATACAGGTCTATTATTCAAAGAAACCAACAATACAATATTACTGATTTATATATGTTTTCTAATAAGAATTATTGTTATTTTGTTGGTTTGAAATATCAAATAATATTATACTTGAGAATTCGTTTCAATTGTATAGTTAGTAATAACAATTTTGTTTGATATATTATACTTAAGCGATTTTGAATAAAAAGAACTTATAACTTTTGACCTCCTATATTATAGCCATCAATAAAATGATAATACATTTTATACAAAGTTGGAGGCTGCGAAGAGAACTACGCCGGATTGGCCAAACCCCAACACTTTTTCAAATGGACACACAGTAATAAGTCCGTTGGTCACTTTGTAGTAAGGATGTTACTATAGAGTACGATTTTGCTAACTGGATTTCTACTTGTAGAGTCTTGTAACAGTCAACCGTTTGAAAAATAAGTCTGAAGTAGGCTTATGAATTTTAGTTGAATACAAATGTTAAATAGTCAAATTTAAGATAACGCCTGCAATTTATTTATATACACACTGAAAAAATCAACTTGTATTATTTAAAAAAAACAGTCGAACGTGAAGGAAATTTTGGACTTACCCAAAATTTGACTAATTTAGGCGGTGTGGCCGGTGCGGGGGTTTATATCGATTATATATTATAATGCGGGACTATTTGAAGGATTATAAAAAATTATTTATGTTTAATATATTTATACACAAAAAAATATATAGTTTCTTATAATTCTAGAGGATCAAATAATCTTTTATGACCCATAAAATAGCAGACCAAATTATAATATATAATAAGAATATAAGATTATAACATACAAGTATTATAAATTCATGTTCGAATGCATTATATGTCGGTCTTTGAGCCCAATTGCACATTTTCTAGTTGTTCTTTACTCTAACCCGGTACCTTAGAGTTATAAATTTTAAATCCCTTCGGGTTCCCTTATAATTTTGAATACGTGATAAACATTGTGCATAATTCACCTATTTAGTAATTTTTTATCTCAAAAACCTGTTTATAAGTTTCTTTTAAATTCATAATCCTTCCGAAAATTAATCCTAATTATCACGCTACGCATCATATGAACATTGATGTTCTAATATTATTTTCGTATGGTTTATTTAAGGCCATTTTTGCCTATTTTTCCGCTTCCACCATATCTTTCCATGCTCCAAGATTTTCTATGCGATACTTATCTCTGCTCCATCCAGCACGCCTAAGCTATACAATAAATCATCTTTGAATCGACCTTCCCACTGTATAGGTGAAGTTTATAGGTCTTTGCCTCAGTCGTACTTTATCAAATTTGCATTACATAATAATCAAATATAGTTTTATAATAGAACAAGAGAACAAGAGTCTTTAAGCTTGTTGTTTTGCGTTTTATTTTTATGTACGGTGTATAAGGCGGTTTTTTTTCGAAATTCACGAGCGTGAGTACCCATTTATTATAATATTTTTATTATTGCGGTTTGTCAGTCGTACAAATATTTATCGGCAGATGGTCTTGATGGCGGCGGCGGCGACGACGACGAGAACGGGAACGTCAAAAAAATTAAATAGTACAAATAATGTACCTATAGAAACAATAACGCCTAATAAAACCGATACGCGTATGTGCAAAGATGTCATTGAAACCATTGTGATGAAAAAAAATAAAAATAACCCAGTAATTGCGATTATTATTATTGCCCGGGTTCCCTAATATTAATATTATGTTACACAGTACGCGTGTAATTGGCTGTGGAAAAAAGGCAGTGATGTCTGCAGTGCGTTATCATCAAAAACACCTGTTAAAATCTAAAAAAAAAAAAACCGCTAATATCAGCTATATACTCAATATGTTTCACCCAATCCTTTCCCCGCCGTCGTACGATTGCATTGGTTTATTAATAATTACTCGTATTACTATTATTTAAATAATACCTCGGTTTCTGTTATAATTTGTTTACGACTGTATATTGCAATGCCGCTGTGACGACGGCGTCAAGGTCTCGTCAGGTGGTCTCCCGCGCTGCAGCAATACCGCCCGCGTTCAATTAGCGTGGTAAATAGTATTACACCCACCATTGAATACAACAATTATTATGATTATTATAATATTATTATTATTTTTATTTTTTTATACCGTAGCACCGCTGTATAACGTTTATTGTTATGTTATTATTATTATTACGTGTGGACTATATAATAATACGCGTATCGTGCATGCTATGTATACAATATACACCTATTATACAGAGCGATCGACATAACGTAAGAGACAAAAGTTGACTCGTAAAATATTCAGAGTCGCATTAGATCATTGGGAAACCTCCCAGTAGGCTACGATTAACACGTAGAGTTAGAAAAATCTGGTAATGTTAGTGTAGGTATATGTGAATAACCAGAGTATAGGTGACTAATCGAGTGCAATACAACACAAGATAAGATTTTATTTGTTCTGTTGAAGTGTAAAATAGTGCCCGAGGGACTGGTAATAAGTCGTCGGAGCCTCAGAGGTTATACTTTAAGTAATGAATTTAAGGTCTGCATAAATATTTATAATTGCATTTTAGTGTTACAATAAAAAAACAAAGTGGAAAATAACAGATGAAACGGTTATTACGTACCTAAATTTGTCAAGTTTTTCCAAAGATTTTTACCGGGTTTTTCCCATTATTTAGAAAACAACAAAGCATATCAAAAAATCATCACCTCTAATACACCAACCAGACAAAATATATATTACCAGAGACCTACCCCGGAGTCGATGAACGGATGAGAAAGATTTTAAGCAGAAAAGTGTTCAGGTCAAACTAAAAATGTACACCATCTGTTAATATATATACATATACGAATAAACGTATATAGGCATATATATTTAGACAAAATATATATATACCGAGTGATTTTTTTTCATGAACCAGCAATTTTTTTAGTCATTATGGAATCGGTAAAGCTTTATTTTAAAACCATTTTTAATTCTTACCCCTACTCCATGTACCTTAAATAATTATGTACATTTGTTTTTCAAATAGGAATCTCTTATTTTGAACACAGATTTGAATAGAGAATATTATTCTAGAAATTTTAATATACATGACATTAATATCAGATATATCGTTTATGAGCTATAACAGCCATAACCTTTTAAAGTTTAGACTGGGAGAGTAAAGAAGGGTAATAAATTGCATGATTGCATTCTATCCTACTCATCCAGACAAAAAAAAAAAAACAGAAATTAATTTCCTTTAAAATCTTCCGAGAAAATTGTTGGTTCGTGATAAAAAAAAATCACTCTGTGAATATATATTCATATAGACATCATGCTGTAAAAAGTGGTATTTGTATATGTAATAATATGGCAATGTCGGCACAGCGGGGTTTAAACTTTGAACGTTTTCCGCTGGCCACCGACTATGCCTCGTATAAGTGGCCTATATTTTTAAGAACTCTCGTGATTTCGTTACGCTTATTATTATGTGAGACGTTTTCATATAGTAATAATAAACAAAACAAGAAATTTTCAAATATTATATGCAATGAATTGTGCACGGAGGACAATAATAAATAATATACATACATATGAATCGATATGATAAGTCCATTAGCAAAGATCTTATCTGTTGGCTGCTAGATAGAATAAATTGTAACAAGATGGAATATCTAGGCACGTGTGTAGTCAAAAAATCAGATGATTCGAGACGGCGCACAGTGGCCTGAAATCAATATTTAGCTAGCTAAGAGTATAATTCCCAAAAACTAAAAAATTCTAAATTGTATTATTAATTTTTTTTTATTGTAATAATCCGTTGGTAATTTAAAAATATGAGATCAATAAGTTGATTATCAAAGCTTACACAGCAATTTGATTGTGCACTTATTAATTTTTATCGAATATTTTTAATTTTTTGAGGAAAAATGTACGTCATTTTTTATCTACATATAATTTTTTTTAATTTTAATTATTTCAATTCACAATATTATAATATTGTTTTAAATAGATTTACGACAATTTTTTTTATCTATAAAATAATGCTTAATTTAACACAAAAACACAAGTTTTCCTTTATTTTTTCGTTTTTAAAGAGTATTACTAAAAGCTACACAATTTTACTCAATATTTAATACATACATGTTATAGTAAAGGTTGTCAAGAATAAATTTTAAAAAAAACTGCACCGATTCGTTCTAATAATATAGATATATTATTTTCCTTTAATAACTACCTACTTCTGATAAAACCACGATTTCAGTAATATTTTATTATCTAGTCCGTTATCGACAGGTACCTACTGATGAAAATACAATAAATTATTGTGATTAGATAAGTAAATATTAGATTACTATAAAACAATTATTGTTCAAAGCATAATTGCAATTACGATTGTTCGTATATACGAGTAGGTAACGTAATTGAATGTCGAAAATCCACTTTTATCTTAGCTCAAATCATATGTAACTGGAAGCAAACAATTCGTATTCATACATGACTCCCCTTTTAAAACAACCTCTGGCGTTCATTAGGGTGGTCACCTAAGCACATTAATTTTTTCACTTTTCGTAAACTCTATTTCTTCAAGGCTTACCCAAGTAAAATATGTATTGTATGCAAATAATATAGGTAAACATGTTCAGCAAAAATAGATCACCAACAGATTCTGTTCTGCTTTAGAGTGAATTAGACATTTGTACAGACCTCTCATCTGAGACTTTCTCTAAATCTTACTAAGTGTAATGTAATTTCATTCTCCAGATCCGTGGTTTGGTAATCGTATTTAGTCAAAGATCAGTTAAAACTCTAACGTCTCCAAAATAAATTTTTAAATTTATTGCCTTCAAAATGAATATTTACCATGAACCCTATGATTACTCCAACATAAAGCAAGTCTTAAATATCCTATATTCAATTCTAAATGATTCCCTGGAGTTCCTAAACTGCTAGGCGCTATTCCTTTTAGAGTTCCTGCTCATTCTTCCAGAAACCAATTCCAATATTATGTTCCAACTCACAAGATCTCTTATAGAAACAATCATACTCTACATCACATGCTCAGAGCTGCAATTAACAATTAGTCCTTAGGCAATTATTCTACTTCTTAATATCTTCTTCGTCTTCTAAAAATGTATACCTGTTAATTACCACTGCACCTTAAATTATTTCTGTGTATTTTTTTTTACTTAAATGTGTTACCATAATTTGTATACAATGTAAAATTACCATTTTGGCGTTTAATAAACAATAAACAATAAAATAATATGCCACTATAAAATATGTTTTCATTTTAAATTTATTTTACTCTACATTTAAATTTGAAATTATGGATGTGCAGATCAATAAGTCAAATTTAAATATTAAATATTATAAATTGGTTAAATATTATTCGTATGCAAATTTTGGATTATTTAAAGCTGTAGTACAAATAGTATTATAATAATATAATATAATGTTGTAAATGTACGTAATTTTGTTTAGCTGATGTGTTTTCTACAGCAATAATTAACAACCAAGATCTAATCAAAGTAATTAAAAAAAAAGGATCCATGCAGTCAATTATTAGTATTGCTTAATCGTGAACAAGTTGTTGAAGATTTAAAATTTCAATGCCTTGTTGCCAAAATATATGTCAATTATTACTTCATCGCGGAATTTTTAATAAAGGTTCTTATTTGAAAAAACAAAGCTGGTATAATCACATGATACTCCTTAAATGTTGTGAACAATGTAAGAATGCAAAAATATTTGCATATTTAGGTAAGAACTTGGTTTGTTATAATTTATTAATGTCATCTTTAAAAATTGTAAAATTAATTTCATTCAAAATTCTATAGAATTGATAAATTTCAAAAAATAGTGTATAGTGTATACACCTACTTATACTTACCTACTAAATTTTTTAAGACTCTCATAATAATTAGATAGCTACTGATAGTTGAAGCTTAAAATCATTCCAATCTCTATTATAATATTTATATGATTTGAATCATTCATTTAAATTATTTAAACTTAATTAAGTTTAAAATAAACAATTACCACATAATTAATAATAATAAACTCGTTTTCTTTTTCTGATAGTTTATATAGTATATTTGTCTCTCCGTGTATATTAACATCCCATCTCTTTATAATTTTCAAAATATTCGTCTCGCCACTTACAGGGTGACTCGTGCCACTGATTATAATTTAATATGCGGACACAACGACATTATCATAATGTTCAAACGAATTACAGTGCAACGCAAACGCATATTAACATTTAATTCGAATTTTAAGTAGGTACTTATATACTTTATATATGCTTTACGTACATTCGAATCGGAATCTTATACATAATCTATGTATATAGATATCGATATAGCATCGATAGCTGTTCACGAATTCCCTGATGTCAGATTAAAATGGCGATGTTCTCAAACACCCTCTATTGTATTGTGCATTTTGGGGTGGTGTTTTTAAATTGAATTTCAGAAAACGACGGCAGCCGTGGAGCATAGTAATTCCGTCATTAATAACATTAATACGATTATATTATATTATTACGAGTATGTATTTTTTTCCAATAATACCGTAAAAAACAGATTACAATAGATAGATAGGTGTATATATTATAGCGCACAATATCAATTAAATATAAAACGGGGTGTAAACACAATTGGTATCTGTAATGTTCAAACTATAATGTTATATAGGCATAGGTTGGTAGATATAGGTATTTCATTTTTATATTGAAAGTTCCGGCATCTTATACCTACGTGGTAAATTGAATAATAATGCAACTTTTATTAGTGACGATTGTTGTTGTAATACAGTTAAACAATCTGCAAGTGTTCATATAGGTATAAGTTAGGTGCCTAATAAATTACACTTGAGTCCATATTATTTCAGCAATGTATAATATGTATATTTTTACTTAAATATTTGCATTAGAGAATTATTTATCAATACAATAATAATTGTTTTTTTTTATTATTATTATTATTATTGCTGGGCAAACATGTGGTTTAATTAATTGATAATGAATAGAAACCGCGTATTTGAGACACTTTGTCTACTTGCTTATCTGAAACACAGCGTAAAAAAGGTAAGTGATGATGTAAATTACACCCATTCCTTAGCGATTGCAGCTTTTATACAGTTTGATTAAACATTTTTTTAAAAATGACAATTTCTTTCATGAAAAGTACTACACGTTTTACGCTTATGGAAACATGGATTAGAAACCTTTTTACTATTTTTTGTTTTTTTTTTTTTTTAAGTGTTTTCTTAACATTTGTATGCATACAACTATATACTCTAAGTGCTTATAAATCCGTTTCCTAATTATGGCATACCTATTCGATAATAATATATAGTATACTAGTTAAATTACCCGGTATTTCCCGGGTAATTTTTCTGGTATTTTCCTTTCAAAAACCGAATAATTATAAAAGAAATTAAATTTAACGTGTTTCTCTTTTCCATCATTATCCCTATCACAATTTTTCGTAGTATGTTCGATAATTAATCTTTTAAAAAGGTTACTTCCTTGTCTGTGACCCCACATTAAATAACAATAACTGTTTTTTCATCCATGTCCCCAAGATAACCCTTAAACAAAAAAAAAATAATGTTCGTTCTAAAAATACCAAAAACTCTGTGTTAGCCGCCCTTTAGGGCTTAGCCACCCTTTAAATGTCAAGTGTGCAAGAATGTGCATCGAGGTAGGAATAAAACGGTAGATTTATATAGCAGATAAACATATAGAGTTTAAATTGTTTATACATATAATGTATCTAAATAAAGTAAATTATATCCAGCACTCGTGTACAATATGCAATATACGGCCTATACACATTTTACGCATTATTATTTTTTTTTTTTTGTGATTTGTGTACAAATAAATGTTTTAAAATGTATAACTACTTATAATATTACTAAAACGAAATTAAATGTTTTGAAATATTTTCTTCTCCCCCCCCCCTATTTCTTCGAAAAAATATAATAAAATACCTACTGAATGTAAAAACATAAATCCATATTGCAAATATAATATATATCTGCTACATGTTTAAAAAAAAAAAAAAAACACGCATTTCAAATGGTTTTAAATGTTTAATACTTATAATCATTAGTTTAACAATAATAATAATATTGTCGTGAGGTATTTTATTATATGTATATGAAGTCTGAAAACGTTTCCATAGCAGTTAAATAACATTAGCTGATTATACTCGTATAATTACCTCATATTGTATGTGTCGGTCTGAATATGGCATGTTTAATTTAAAGAATTATTAATACGTTTTTAAGTATAAATAATAAAACATTTTTCGTTTTTTAATTATTTTAATTTTGATCAAATATTTAAGGTTTAATTTTAGGTTGCCCTCATATACTCGTATTATTTACCTGTAAGTATACCATTGTAGCAATCAACATTTTCCTTTTTTCAAAATAAAAAAAAATATTTTCAGAATATACAAATGTATAATAGTATATTTCACTATTAAATAATTATTGTAATAATAAATGCAGCGGCAAATTTTGTGCTAAATTTACGTAGATCTATTTATTATGTATTTGGTTAAGTAAAATAATAATTATGTAATTTGAATGTTTAATTAGTAAAATAATTCTGTTTAATTTATATTATTTATGTTCCTATATAAATAAAAAAAAACCTTTATGGAACAATTAATAATAAATTGCCAACGTTTTTATTAAAAACGTTTCTCATATTCTATTTGAGGTTTTTTTGAAATCTTTAACGGGTTCGAATCGAATAAATTTTAAAGTGATTTATTTATTTTTTTAGGTATTTTAGATTCTGAGTGGAGCAAAGAAGCTTATAATTGTATAAAAATGTTTTTTTTTCTTTTATCTGTGCGCAACTTTTATACCAGAAAACTTACTCCAATTTTTAAGTTTAACATGCTTTTAAGGAAATTGGTGTAAAGAGGTACTTCAAAGATTTCGTCTTTCGATTTTATTTGGAGTTCTTGCCTCAAATTTAAAAAATTGAAAAAAAAAACCGGTGGAAAAACAGGAAAATATAAGAACCATAGGTATTAATATGTTACGATTTTTTTTTTCTATGCATAACTTTTCTACCAGCAATTTTGCTCCGATTTATAATGATAGCAATGTTTCTAAAAGGAAATCCTACAAGGGAGATACTTAGAAGCGGTCATTTTTCGATCTTCTTAAGAGTTTTCCAGACAAATGTGAAAAACCGGGATAAAACATGGAAAAACCTGGAAAAACGAAGGAAAACTGGGAAAATCGGTACAGCATTAAACAAATATTATTAAAGAAAATATAGAAAGCCTATTCAATTATTTTACTATAATATGACATATATATTGTTAACAAAGTATCACTATCAACTGAACTCTGCTCAGAATGTTTTTTTCGTAAGCAATCGTTTATCAGCGTTTACAGGTATACATTAAATTACCTATAACACCCGTCTCCATTATCCTAGAACGTTTTTTGTTTTTTTCTTAGATAAAAATGAAAAATATTATTATTATACCCTTATTTAGTAGTCAACAATGTATCAAGGGAGAATTATCAATAATGTTGCGGATAATAACAATAACAGTTAATTGTATATAATGTTTATTTTCATTGCAATTACACAATTACATTACTGTGTTTGTTATCATTTTATGATGATGATGACTGTAGTAGACATTGTTTATTTTAGTACATAAATTTATGAACATAAGTTCATTTATTATTTTCGGCCTTTTATAGCGGTGTTTGTATTTTTTTATTCCAAACCATCAAATAAATATCGATGTTTTAAGTAGGGGTTTTTTTTCAATTCGAATATATTTATATACATTTACTTAATAACATACTTATTAAAATCATAGAAATCATTACATAATACGTAATAAGGAGAAAAATTAAGAACAAAAAATTTAATTTTCAGATTTAAAAAAACAATAGGTAAGGTAGTGAATCCAATATCTATAATTTTCGATGTCTAATATAATTAATTTTAGCATTTATAACATATCATTATTATTATACAAGCATATTATAATTAAATTGTACATTTTATACAATATCTATCCAAAATAGATATATTATTATATAGGTTAGAATGGCTTATGTCAATGTTATATATCTAGTTTGTACTAAAAGCAAATTAAATTTTGAGAATATTTAATTACATAGTACATGCCACTTCTTCATAATTTAATGCATTATATACACTAATTTTAAAAATGCATGGAGTTATACAACTAAGACTAAAAATAAAGAGAAAAAAATTACAAAAATTTACTAAAAAAGCCCTATCTACCTGAGCCCAAAGATTATATATCTTTGGATTTATTATATTATCATTGTTTTATTATAGCTTACCTCATAATAGATTCTGTTATAATCACAAATAAACTTCATACACAAGACTATATTTTATAACCTAATAAAGTATCAGTGGCAATGTTATTGTTTTTTTAATTGAAATTTTCACATGACATTTTTTTTAGAAAACAAGAATATTATGTACTTACATAGTCTAATTATTCGTGGATGATTTGTGTATGTACAGTGTGGGATCCCAGGAAGGCCGAGGACAATAATCAGCCCCCCCCCTAACACCGCATCAATAAAGTATACATTTATACAGTTTTAATCAAATTATATTTACAAATATATATCAGGTTTCATTATTGTAAATCGTTTTACCCTATCCTCCCGCTAGAAGTATGGTCTGGATCAACCACCGCGTGGATATTACTATAATAGTCTGAGCGTGCATTTTAGATTTTTATGTTGACTTTATTGCTTACATTACCTATACTGAATGTTTATAAAATAAACAATAATTTGCCTTCGCTCTTACATACAAAAAGTTCAGAGGATCGTTTGCGGTAACCACGGGGGTAATATGGATGTGGTAAAAACGTATGCTTACACATCGTCAAAAAAATCAAATAACGTTTTAACTTAGCTGAATCCGCAGTTCACAAGATTCTTGACTATTAAAATATATTTTAATAAATTACATTTTCAGTTGGTACTTATCACTTCTTACCAAACCTTAAGTTTACACACTTAACATTCAAAACAAGAGGAAGATCGTTGTCTAATTTATACCTTAACACATACTTATAGCTAACATATGATTTTTGGTATTTGATGGAATAGAAATTTATTTATTTTTTTGTTAATTGATATTAACACTTACTTTGGTTGTCACAGACAAGAAAGTTTTATTTGTAAAGATAATTAATTATCAGGCAAAATCTATGATAGGGAAACCTTCGACCCTTTAAGGGAGGCTCACACCGGTGGCGTGATTGATAATGTTTTATGGGGAGGGAGAAATATCAAAATAAATCTACATAACAAACTCGTAGAGGGCTTCACTTAAATTGTACATGTAAATTCATAACTATCAATATAGTTCTTTCATATTACATATTATTATAATTAACAACAATTTTTCGATTTCATAGTCTAACTATGTACAGATTTCTAAGCTTCTTGGCAGGTTCATCGATGATTCGTTTTTAAATCATAATGAATAGCCAACATTGCTAAACCATTATTGTTTCTCCAAATACATTAAACATTTTTTACTTTATATGTATTATAAAAATCAATTTTATCAAGCACAACTATACTTAGTTAATAGTCATATATTGTTTCAAAGATATTTACTTGTAGTATCAAGTAGTATGTCTAATTAATAGGACCCTTATAATAATTACAAGTATTATTAATTTTAGATTATTATACTTACAAAGTTACGTGCACTTATGTTAGCTCTTTTTGAAACAATATAATGCAATATTATTTGTATGTTTCCTTTTAGATTCGAAGAGTAACTAGGGGTATATTAGTTTTACTATAATATGATGTGTGTGTGTTTTTATTTGTATTTTTTTTATATTTTTTCTGTCTGTGAACAACTTTTTGAAAAGAAATCTTGTCCCGATGTATAGGAGTGCTATCAAGTTTAGCACCTTTTCTAAAATTAAATTTTATCTAGTTAGTGCATTGAACGGGTCATTTTTTGATTTTTAATGGGTTTTAAAAATAATTGGAAAATACCGGAAACAAAATTTTATGTAAAGTGATAAATATCTACGGTGCACCATGACGTTACTTACCGTTTTCATTGTTTTTAATTTTTGTAAATTATACTAGAAACATTGCTTCGATAGAAAAATGACGAGAATTGTAGAAATTGTACAAGAACAGAATGTGCTGAGTAAAAGTCATAAAGTCCACCAGTCGGGTGGTTTCCGAATAATTATTATCAGTTTCGATACTTTTTGATTAGCTCTCGTATTTGTGTTTTCTAAAAGTGGTAAAATTTTTAAAACATTTAAGTCATTATTGAACAATTTATGGACATTCTAACTTTGCTAGCTTTTTACATAATTTTTAATCGGTGGGTACTTTGTATAAACTCAGAAAGACGCTAAATAGCATTGCCCTACAGTGCCAATGAAAGTGAGTTTGGCACTATAAGTGATAATGTTAATTAACACAAATTATATTTGTGAAAGATGAAGTAGTAACACGGACATCTAGTAGATTTAGTCACAGCTTTTGATTCTTTTGGACTTGGGTTGTATGAGATTTTTTTGTAATTTTACAATTACTTTATAGAAAAATAAACTTTACTCCGCCACCTATACTAAAATCGTTATTAACTCGGATGCAATCAGAATTAATTTCCGAGGAGGGTTGGGGTATGAATTTCAAACAAATTTCCAGACAGATTTTTGGGAAGACAGAATTTATATATATATATATATATATTATTAAATTAAGCAAAATAATAATAAAGCGGTTTAAAATTAATTATCATAATATCTACTTATAAAATAATATTATACGTATTTGTATAATTACCTAATCAATTACTCTAGTCTAGTTTTACTCTAGTTTTCGTTTTTTCCGGGCGTGTGAGTGTGGGTGTAAAATGATGATACACTTTTGCTCACCTGGCAACTGCACCCTACACCCCCTCAAATTCTGTCCTATTTAATATAGGCGAGTATTTACCTATTATTACTACATATATTCGCATTATAAAGGTCAACAACACTGTCGTATGTCAAGTAATAATAATAAAAATAATAATAAGAATAATATCTATGTATATTTTATGCCATAAAAACGTATCGAGAAATGGAACGCCTGAATACTACTTGTGCACAATATTATATTTACAAAGTCGTCAATACTGTAATTCTGCAGGTTTATTATTTATTATTTATTATAAGTCCATGACCATTTTCGTAAATAGTGTTCAAGTCTGTTTTATTGTACCTATACAATATGCACGAGTATATAGACATATACTAGCGTTTATATACATATTTTATAAGTCATTGAACGTGAGCGCTTCATTTTTACAATGAATTTTTACTTGTGAATATGGTCTGTTAATGCGGGTCACATTATAATATTATATTAAAAAAAAAAATAATAAAACCGTTTGATATAGTTCCATCGATGAATATATTAGCAATCGACACGTTTCGCGCATTCACGATGATAATATTAATACATTTTACATATTATAACAACTATATATTGGTATATAATATTCAATAGTATACATTGAATACTAGATGCGTATATCGCGCGTCGGCCTGATTCCCCAATAATGGCGTCATTCTAAACATTCAATGTTGTGTTTATGACATTTCCAATTAAACATAAACGATAGCGAATTATTCGAAATGCGTTTGAACCTATGTTGATTCAAAAACAAAACAAAAGCATACATATTATACATTATGGGGGTAGCCATAGGTATACATACTTTCTTCCAAGAAACGCAGATGAAAATACAACGAATTGTCACGTTGGAGAAAAAGTCTATATTCCATTGGTATCCATATTATAAAATATTGTAACATTGGAGTTGGGACATTTGCGACGAAAACTTTTTGTTTCTTCTAAACAGTTGCGATTCCGGAGTTTGAGTGAAATCCGAATTTTTGATTTCATAATTCAGTTATTTGTTTTTTGAATCTCGACATTTTATTTTTTTCGAATTTTTCCCAAAAATAGGGATTATTTTACAGAGTTTTGTTATAGTGTGTATGTGATATCTTTTTCCCGACATTTATTGACACTTTTACGGTCCCCTCTGGATCCCGAATACGTGTACCTACGTCGTTCACTTTACCTATATTTAATAATCTAGTATTTAGAAATTAGTACCAAGTTCATAACCACCCCTCCTCTCCCCGTCCAAAAAATGAATCCCGTGGTTGTGCTAATGATTGTTTACATAAAAATCATGTGAAACTGAAATCTTTGCTAGATTTACAGTACATTTCGGATTTCGGATATCGCGGATTCTTGAACTTTAGCCAGCCAGGTTTTTTCCATCTACGCACAGTGTATAATATAATCCAGCGGGACACGCTGTTTTTTTTTTGTCGGAGTCACATTTCTATAGTTGAAAAACTGTAATCACAAATACTATTCATATTTTAGATGTATAACATTGGTACACGCTTTTAAATCGAAAATTTATTGGTATTTCACGGATGAGGGTGTCACACTATAACCTTTATCGTCATACACAATTAACCATCCTACGTGCGCGACTACCGTAGTAATCTTTTTATATTATAATAATTATTTTCGTTCGAGTATTGTCCGTCTTTTTTTCTTATCACTCATTAATATTAAATTTAATTATTTCGCACCTCCCTACCCCCCCCCCCCCATAACCGAGGTCTGGAGACGCCCTTTTGCTTTATGATATTATAAAAAGATGAAATTATAATCCTATTTTAAACAATGTTAGTTCACTTTTTTGCAGGCCTACCATCATGGGTGTCCATTGGGGACAAGGGAAGACTTACGAATACCATCATATTACATTAACAGTTTGACAAATGGTCAATATTATTAAAAAATCCTACATTGCCCTTTCTGGATTTTTGAAAATGGACGCCCTTGGACGCCATTAATGTCTGCCGGATAACGTATTTGTTGAAATTACAATTGTTTTGAATGGACTCTGAATTTGACTGTGAATTTAACTCTAAATCATTGAAATGGAAATAAGCTCCGATTTATAAAAAGTGTGACCGTTTTTTCATTAAACACTGCAGAATATTATGACCAGACGACCTTTTGTTTAAATTCAGTAGGAAGTACTGGCATACCTGCACACTTGAAATTTAAAATGTTTTTCACCTCTTTGTCGCACGCGCGCAAAATAAAACTTGCATTTTATTCAACGAGATACCGACCATTTTCAACATGAAATCGTATTCATTTTAAACAGCTTTGACAAAAAAATGGTGTGCCACACGAACCGCTCGTTGATGGCGTTTTCGTTGCGGTCGTTTGCGGACATTTCCGGAATATTTGAAAAATCCGCACGCTACACGAGTCATGTTGTCACGAGGAAACCCGCATGCGCCACGCCGATTCCGCAACCCACTGTCACAGCATCGGTGCGCGTTTTCCGGTCATAAACAATAATCGTTTAATTAACATGGTACGCACTTTTTTATGACATACCACTCGCGTATTAAAAAAAAAAAAAAAATGTATATATATATATATATATATATATAAATTTATGAAAACTTGCGACAGTGAGAGTTCTGAGCATTTCTTTCCGTTTATAGACGGCGAACCGCTTAATCCGGCCTCCGGCCAAAACGCGAAACACCTAACGAATGGGTAGGAGGGGAAAGATCGTTTACAACAATGTACTGGCGGTGTAACTGTTTACGAAAATATTGTGACATCGCGTACAAATACGTATACACACGCGCGCACACACACACACACACATATATATATATACGTATTCTGGTGACGTGAATGCCTTGCTGCGTGCACACACGCGCGGTTATTAACGCATTCAAACCTGGTCCATGCATGCCTACGGTTACTGTCTATATAGGTGTATTATTAACTGCCGGCACTGCGGTGGCGCGGGCGGTCGCGACGGTTTTATATTTTTACAATGTGATATTAATTAACGGCCGGCGCGCGCGCGACGGTTCTCCGATGACGGCGCTCGTCGCTCGCGCGGTCGGATAAATACGCTACAACAACAACAACAATAATAATAATAATAACACCCGTAATAGTCGTAACGTCTGTCCGTCTTTCCATTAAAAAAAAAAAAATTAAAAAAACTGGAAAAAAAAAACAAGTATAATAAACAAAAACGAGACTCCGTCGGGTGGAGAAGGGAGCGCGGGGGGGGGGGGGGAATGGTGGTAAAAGAGGAAAAAAAAAATATAGTTGTCGCGATGAATATACGAGAGTGAGAGTGAGACGGGGTGCGCTAATGAAAGAGAGAGAGAAAGACAGAGAGCGAGAGAGACGTTATAACCGTACGGGCGCGACGTCTGTACAACAGATGGCGGCCGGCAAAACCGTTACGGTACGGCTGCCACCTACCCGCCGCCGATGGAGGGCCGCCGCGCGCCGTGGCCGCGATGCGCCCCCCGTACCACGTGTTGCTGTTTCGCCGCGCGTGCCCGTTCGTCCGTCCGTCCGTCCGGAAAGAAAAAAAAAAAAAACGCATCCACGCGACGAGATGACGCGTGCGCCGCAGCCGCCGCCGCCGCACACGAACCGTACGCATCACGTCGGTTGCGTACATCGTGTAATAATATTACTTATAATGTGTAAACACTATTATTATAATAATATTCTACATATTTAATGTCGGTCCCGACACGGTTCGCGGTTGCGTTTTACGTTATAATTTGTACGTGAAAAAACCAAAAAAAAAATAAAAAACAATAATAAAAACAAAAAAAGGCTGACATACTTCGCACGACGGGCGGACCGCTGCAGTAGTTGTGGACGATAAGTCGGGGAGGTGTGCGACATGCGCATATTATGATGTAGTGGAGAATATTTAACGTGTATGAACAAAGAGTAATCGTTGTTAATGGAAAACGATTCTGAGCGGAGCTCGGTTAATAGTATTGTTTTTTCAACAATACATATATGATGTCATATTGTATATCTATAATGTATGTGCAATAACTTTTCCTTGACTGATTCGTCATCGCCTAGCCCAAACTACTGGACGGATCGGGCTGAAATTTGACACACAGAGAGCTATTATAACGTAGGCATCCGCTAAGAAAGTTTTTTTGAAAATTCAACCCTCTAGAGGGTGAAATAGGGGATTTTAGTGTATATTTGGTACGAATATCTGCTCGCCTATTTATTTATATAGTTTTGTTTGTTCAAGGGTTACCTTGGTGATACGGATGACAATTTATTTGTCACGGAATTCAAATTTCACAATAGAACACATTTAGTCCGCCGAAGGTGTACTATCCACTTTCCACCTAAATGCTTTCATCATTCAATTCTGACATGGTCAAAACCAAAAGTGAATATAGATAAAAAAGAAAATAATACAAATTGGCACGGGCAACAACGGACACGGCACAGCTAGTCTGTATATTTATATATGTACAGTAAAATATAGCTTGAATACAATAGATTACACTGCAGTAAACACATAATATTATAGCGTTGCATCAAATTAGTGCGTTTGTTTTTCCATGTTATTTACCCGACGTGGTTTTGCAAAAAATACTCTCGGAAACTGGGGTTTGATCTTCGGGATGACAACAGGTACGTATGTACCACTACTAGACTACGACAGACATCCTATATAATTGACAATATTTAGTTATTAACACATATAATATTCGCATAATACCGGAACTTCAAAAGCTATAATTTCGAAACTAAGTCAGTCCGCTCAATTCTGACTTCACCATGGTTTTCAAGTCGGCAATATACATATATGTTCAAACAAAAATAAAAAAAAAATTGAAAAATTTGCATGGATCAGTAACTAGATTAATCCAAATAATTTTAATTCGTCAAAATTTGATATTAACATTTCTTTATACAAAAAAAATACTGCATTAAGCGCAATTTTTTTTTAATTTGACCACAAATTACGACTTTTAATGAACCACCTGTCAAATTATCAAGCAATTATAAGAATATTATTTCTGTTCGGTTTGAAAATTTTATCGACAGAGTACTTACTGAATAAAAATTGCCGACAAAACTTGCAAAATTAAAATATCTACAAATAGCTCAAAAAAGCTAAAATTATGTGAAAATTTTACCACGTCTAAATAAATATAAGTTTTTTTTTTCCGTATTTCAAGTTTCTACGAATATTTTTAACTGAATTACAACAAAAACCAAAATTGAAAAAACAATTTGATGCTTTTAAAGCATAAAAATGACTAATTTGTTTACTTGCAATATAAATCATTATTATTTGAAATATTGCAAATAAATTTTAAATATTATAATTTTACTCTTTTTTTTACCGAAGATGGGTAAGTTTAATAAAAATAATGAACTCAATAAATTTAAGACAAAGAAACAAAAAAGCCTCTAATTAAAAATTAAATTTTAAAAGATGCTAACATCCAACTAAGTTGAGAAAAATTGTTTTTTTACTACAAAAATAAACGTTAAAAGTATTCAATATAAAGTAAATTTTACATATAATATTTAATTTTTAAGAAAATAAATTAAATCTAAGTTTCATAGTAATTTTTACGTTTATATCATAATACTGAATTTTTCGAAAAAAAATCATTGGTCTTCTACTCGTTAACATAACTGGTGGATGACCATGAAAATTAACTTTAAAAATTTAACCTTATACAATGAAAACTGAAGCCAATTGAGTCGATTAGCTAACGGATAAAAATAATAAACTAAACAGGCTGTCCCACGAAAATATACCACTTGAATATCTACGGAGATAATAAAGGTAATCAAACTCTGTTTTTTTCATATTACTCACAGGGAAGAGGAAACTAAATTCTCATTGTAAAATTTGAATCTAAATTAAAACGAATTGAAGTTGAAATTCATCGAAAATATAAACTTAATTATAAAAAAAAAAGTATCACTCAAATGAAATATGAACTTATTTAACTAATTTGTATTATACTGACCGTAATACGACGTGTTCAAAAATTGTTGACCTAAAAGGTTTTAACATAACTAATACATATAACTCGGTATTGTTACCTATCCGACGTATACTTTTATTTATTCGTTTCGTTTTCTCCGGCGTGTCATTCATATTTTCAATTATTTTAATGGTTAGAAAAAACATAGTAAATTTAATTTATTTTACACTGTTGATAACAATGACGTTATAATATAATATACTTTTTGTTTTTTTTTTTTTTTTTTTCTTTGCTCGCGTTATTTGAAGGACGATTAACTTATTACTGTTTTAGGCGCGTGAATGTACTTACTGTGTGCGTATAAAATATTATACATATATAAGAGAACCCGAAATAATATCATAATTTTAATATAATAATATTATTTAATATTATATTATATTATTATGCGAAAGGGGTAAAACGCATCATGCGACATGCAACAAAATGATGCGTATAAAATGTTGGGTATATCGTACAAAAAAACCCCCCGTACGAAAGTTGTGCCAATTAAATTATAAAATGCGTATAATACATATTATAATATAGGTAAGTATTATAACGTGTCCTCGTCGAGCAGGTACACGCGGTTAAGAATTCGTAATTAAATTTTTAAGTTGTGATGCGTGCGTTATAATACCGTGATAATATCGTGTGTGCGGTGTGTGTAGCGAATCTACCAATTTAAAATGTTTGGACAATATATATTGCATATTATTAGATATAAAAGTAGGTAGTGGAATTTATATACATCCACGCCCAATTCCACTCTAAATTATTGTAAATTCTCGTGGGACATCATCATCAACGACCGCAGCGGTTTAATTTATGTGTCCGCGAGACGTCCGTTTAAATAATTAATATTCTTTTCACTAGGTATATATTATGTATAATAATAAAATAATATAGACGCATAAAACTATAAACTCGATTTCTTAACCGCTCTACGTCTATTAGGTATTGCATTTAGACATACGATGTTTGCATAGTGTTATACGATTATAACGACGAAAATTAAATATTTTATTTTTCATAAGTTTTCGTACATTTCCTGTATTAAAACAACTTAATATTATTATAGGTATTTGCAGACCATATGCATTTATAATTTGTCAACGTTGTTTTTGGGTAAAAATCCTTTTTCTTCCTCCATACTTGACCGAAATCGATAAGTGATAAGCAAACCCGTATTAAGATGATTTTGGGCCTGTGGGCAAAAAATTGTAGGGGCTCATAAATCTAATAAAAATATTGGTGACTCACAAATAAATATATTTTAGAGGTCATCATACATTTGTAATCGACTGTGTTAGCATTTCCTTACCATGATCACCCTGCTGAAAATAGACGATATTACAATAGCATAAATAATAATAATATATCCATTATTCGTAATAATATACTATAAGAAACGTACTACCCGCCAAGACCAAGGACCCACAATATTACAATATCCAGTGGCCTGGGGCCCCTTCTGGCCTCCTCCTTAATCCGGACCCGGTGATGAGGTATCATCAACAGGTATTGAGTTCCCGCTCTCAGCCAAGTCGTTAATTCAGAATTGCGCATTGTATATTTTGCGGTTTGCATACGGTATTTTTACTTGATTTGTATCACGTCAGAAATATCCCGAATGCGTCCCGTTTAACATTTTGGCCTTTTTCATAAACTTATCAACAAATTTTATAGAAACACCCGAGTGCGTCCGCAATCCTATCGATAAATCAAATTAAATTTCTGAGTTTGTCCACAGTCTTATGATAAATTATCCGTAGCTATAGGTACCCATTTTATATTTAAGATTTAAACAGTGAGAAACAGAATTTTTTTTCAATTTTGATTTATCTGAGCTAAACTACGGCTAGTAGTCGTGTACCTAGTCTTCTAATGAACGAAAAAATGAAGTAGTGCCATAATTTTTGTCTTATCTAATATCGAAATCGTGACGTTTTCTACGATTTTTTTAAAAAAATGTCATTTCCAGATAGCATATGTTAAGCCAACACGGTAAGAATGATATTAAAACACCGACCTTTAATAAAATAAATCTTTAGTAAAATTTTAGTATAATAAAATTAGTACGTTCACTCTAAATTAATGAGTGTTAGAAAAGTATAAAAATAATACAAATACAATACAAAATATAAAAAAAATAAACAAACATTTTCGAGGTGTAAGTCAGTTCACCTATTCGTGGTGCACCACGGATAATTCTAAATAAACAGGGACGCATTCGGGCTGCACAAAAACGCGTGTTGCAAAAATGATCTTTTTTTATTGGGATGCACTCCGGTACTTGAGTGATAACTTTTTCCGGACGCACTCGGAACATTGAAAAAGGGCCATTTTGGAACGCACTCGGGTAATTCCGGTCGCGATAGTAAGAATGCAAAGAAAAGACCCAGTTACCATACGAAATCTTAGCACTGCGTTTACTCACATGTTTATTCGCACGGGCCGTCACACTAGGTATTAATTACACATAGTAATTAATATGGGTACGATTCCTAGATAATTTATTATAATAATGAGCTATATCGAGTATTATACAATATATTTTTATGCACAGTGTTTGTTCAGTTAAAATAATATTAAAATACAGAAATTATACACAGTAGAAGTTATATATTTTATATTACGAACATACCACGTTAATACTAAGCTATATATTCTTCACAAGTATACAATAAATAGTATTTTTTCTTGGCCATGATTATCAAACAAATTTCAGCATACAACTACACCTACCCACTACGCGCACTATACACATTTGTGTAAATATAACATTAATAATATTGTCTTGAAAATCTATTTAGTCGTCAACGCGTAAAATATGTTTTAAACCAGCACTTATACCGCAGGTTGTTATATAATCTTCGTTTATGTGCTGAAAAAAAAAAAATGATATAGGTGTGCATATAATAGTTAGAAAGATATTTTTTTTTTTTTTTTATTATATAATTTTATTGTAATAACGATTGTAACGGTAGTATTAAATGTACGTATAACATTAATGTTACGGAAAAAAAATATTGATTCACCCAAATTGTTACGACATAGAAATGTTACAAAATGCCCGCTCGTATAAATGAATTTTCTTGACGTGCTTATTTTTGTTTTATAAAAAAAACCAAAAAAAAAAAAAGGATGATGCCACTGTTTTAGCAGGTAACTCGAATTCCACAAACAAATTCCTCTAAATGGTTTTTGAATGGAAGATTTCTGGTAGAAATATACTATACATTCTACAATGAAGATAAGATAACATCACTGAAATTATGGACTTTCTTACGAAAAATAAACATTTTAAATAACTTTTAAAATTAAATAATAATAGCGCAAAACTATATAAGTCCCTAAGTTTTTTATTTTCTTTATATAACTGTAAAAAATACTGTAAACTCTCGTATATATTATAAACGATAGATATGTATTGCGTTGAAAATAATTTCCATTTTAATAAAAACAAAAGATCTTTTGCACACACAGAACGAAATTGAACCTTTCTTTTCAATTCTACAATTTTTCCAATTTTTTCGGAAATTTCGATCCCTTATTAAAATACTATAACTATAAGCATACCCATTATTATTAACGTGTATACACAAATAATAGAGGCAGAAATATAATATTATATTTCTTGATAGTTACACAGCATTGTAATACGTATATAAAAACCCCCACTCTAATCCGATGCCATTTTTTTTTTCGTGGGAGTAGAAAAAGGGAAATAATTGCATTGCGATATACCTATATAATATATGACAATGTAATTGTGAGACGTCTACAATAATAATTATTTTACCTACACTGTCATACAATGGTTGAGGTAATATAATAATATTATATGATATAAATATAACTAAAAATATACAAGCGTTTTAGAGAAAAAACTGTACCTATAGGTACTTGATTCAGTGCCCAGGAATTTTCAATGGGGGAGGGAGAAAAATTTATAAATTAGATTAATGTTAGATAATAATATCAGGTATGTTCCTAAATATATTTGTAAAGTTATAAATAACATTGTTTATCAATCTTTAACAAAATGATGTCGCGGACGTTACAATATGTTATAGCGAGAAGATATAACTATGATAAATGAAAATAAATATCGACACCGTGCAGTAGAAAAAACGATTTGTATATTGTATTCAATGGCGTAGCGAAGAGGTCTATAAGATGGATATAGCCCCTTCCCCGGTCCGTGTTTAGGTATAATACTATTTGGCAGACCACCATGTATATAAATAAACTGAATAGGTTAACTTTTGCCAATTTCAATAAAAACGAAGATATATTAATGAAAAAGAAATAATAATAACATTTGCTAAAACTTCTTTTAAAAGGATACAGTTATCAGAGTGGAGCAATTAGGCTAAAATAAAATATATAATGTTATTTTTATTATTACCTATTATTTACTGTTAAAAAAATTTTAAATGCATATTGATAAAAATACGTTTCTAAAATGTATAGGGTAATAAAAGTTAGTTAACTCAAACAAAAAAATGTTTAGTCCTCTTTAATTTAAAATCCTGGCTTGGCTACTGATTCTGTTTATGTTATGAAATAAATACTTTTCTTAAAAAACATAGAGATATTATTATTATTACTATTATTAACCACGTGTAATAATAAATTAAATTTGAATTTTTAATCTGTTTTTTTTTTTTTATTAATTCTCCACCAGTTCACGTGATGGGCAAAACAAGGTAGAAACATTTGCATATAAATTATTTCACATACACGATATTGCACTGCCATTAATATAATAATTGAAAAATGAAAGGCGACAATTTAAAATTTATGATTTTCGTGTTTTTGGTGTCTATAAATTCGTATTATTTTAGATTCGGATTGTAGAGAGGAATGAATTCATTTTACAATGTTGTTAATTTTTTTTTTTTTTACATAGTTTTACAACTTACATAGTTTTTCTATCAGAAATCATGCTCCGATATATCAAGTGTCAAATGTTTTCTGATAGGAAATTTTATCTACTTGGTACTTGAGGAAGGTCATATTTTGATTTTCCATTCGATTTTCATAATAAATGCGAAAAAACGTAGGAAAAGTACAAAAATAATGATTTTATTATTTTAAATTTTGTTTGTTGTAATTCGGGTAAAAATATCCCTATACATTTATTGACATTCAAACAGAAGATTTATATTTCACTTTTCTAGACGTGGTAAAATTTTAAAAACATTTGTGCCATTTTTAAACAATTTATAGAAGACATTTTAATTTTGCGGGTGTTTTACGTAATTTTTATTTGGAACTCCGTGGATAAAATTGTTAGACTAAACAGAAATGCAAAAAACAAATTAAAAATTTGACTTGAAGTTTATTATAAGTCGTACTTAGTGGTAATAAAAATAAATTGAATTTAATGTAGCATTTTTTTTTTTTTTTTTAAAGAATTTTAATATTAAACGTCAACGAAAATCGTGAATATAACGGTATTTCAATTTTCAAAACACATATAACAGAACTTTTCTCCGATTCGTTTTTCGTTGGCAATGTTTTATCGATAATATTATTATATCAGTTATAAATTCCCGTCTATGTCCTCCTTCTCAATTTCTTACCTACAACGGTGTCCCACCCATCATGTGAATCATGTATCCGTCTTTTTTTTTTCTCTTTTTTCCAAAGTGTTAACGTCTACCTCTTTATTATTTACAGGCTGTCCCACGAAGATATACTCCTTGAATACCTCTGGAGATAATAAGGATAATCAAATTTTATTATTATATTACTCACAGAGACGAGGACTAAAAAATATATTTATTTGTTTAGTAAAAAAATTTAAAAAGTAACTTGATTTTACGATTTTTGGAAAATTTTAAGGTATCCGTTATTCTGTAACGTAAAGTATCATTTTTCTAAAAATTTAAATGTATCGCATATTTATATATCCAATGAATATTTTTTAAGGAACAGCCGTTTTAAATTATTCTACTAATCCGTGTGAAAACCGATGTTATCGCGTAATGCTGTTAAGTTATTCCTTACATAACATCTGCGAGTAGTATATAAAAAAAAAAAAACAGAATTTGATTATTCTTATTATTCAAGGGAGATATTCAAGGGGTATATCTTCATAGGACAGCCTGTACATATCGATAAAAACCGCATTCGTCAAAAACCTTTATTGCGTCAATGAACGTGTAGATATGTTGCAGTCGATTACCGAGTCCGAGTACAATTCGATCGTAAATCGGGATGTGCATAGGCGTAGCTTGAAATATTTTTCCGGGTAAGCCAGATAAAATGGTATTGATGTTTGAATAGGAATTCAAATTTTTCGTTTTAAAATTGTGTTCATTTTCGGAATAAAGCGGGTTGGCCCGGGCCCACCAAGTCTATCCGCTGGCTACGGCACTGAGAATGTGAAGAATTTTCCAAAACGAATTCATCATATGGCGTCAGAAAAATAATTCCAACATTTCTTGTACACACACCGTATAATAAAGCCGCCGCAACTATGGAAAAATTAAGAATTCGTGTTTCTTTTGATTTGTACGATTGCACAACAACGACGGTATCATATGCACGTATAGAAAATAGGGGTAAAATAATATTATATATTCAACAATTATTGTATTTTGCGAGTATCGCGTATACTAAGTGTCTGAGTATAATTATAGACGCAACAGAGACAATTCGATTATGTTATTATATTCACAAATCGGGTGCGCAAAAACGCACGCTATGCAATAATAATTCGCGTGAAACCCGGACACTTTCTGAAATACGTTCTGGGCGTAACGTTTGTGTAGACGTATTGCACGTACGTATACGTTTATACAAACGTACACGGCACTCGGGGATGGACGACGACGACGACGACGATAACCCACAAGTTCAGTCGCGCAAATAAATAATAATAATAATACAAATATCACAATAATAATAACTATAGCAATAATATTATCGCGGTCGTACCTCAAACGCGCGCGGCTCATCGTTCGCGGGGAGTACATATTTTTCCCTCGTCCGGCGCGGCGGGAAGAGCGCGGCCCGCGCGGTCGTCCAATCGCCCGTCCGGTGGGCGGGGCCGGTCCCGTCGGTCGCCAGCCACCGACCCGGCACGCGGGTGGCGCGTCGCCGCGACAGTGTACAGCCCGACGACGTGCTGTCCGTCCGTCCGTCCGCCGTCGCAGTCGCCCGATCATATTATAATATCCGTTGTCGTGTGGATATATAATACAACGAGATTGCCGATATTTCCGTTCATCCGGGAAACCGCGTTTCGTCCCCACGAAAAACATTTAAAAAAAAATATTATCTTCTTGTTATTTTCAATTATACATTTCCCGTTGCGGCGACCGAGGAAGTGCAGATCGCGCGGCACGTCAAAACGCCGCTGCTGCGTACAATTATATTGAATTAGGTGAGTATTTTATGGATTTTTTTTTATTATTTTTTTTTTTTACTATTAACCGTTCTATACGCATTTAAAATGTCTGTTATCACATATTCCGACCGGGGTTTTCCGTTTTTTAGAGACATTTTTTTTTTTTTTTTTAAAGCGAATTCATATACATGCATTTAACGTATTTTTTTCTCCCAATCATCAATACTTGTTCGCGAAAAAATATTGACTTCCATACCTAACCGCTATACGAAATATATTTGTGTTTTCTTATGGAGACTTATTACGATACATGATGATGGTGTATCTATTCACAGGGCTAGGAATTTGTAGCATTTTTTTTTTCTCATAGTACTCCAGCACTACTACATCAACCGCTTCACTACACCAAGGAGTTATAAAAATTTTTCATAATATAAATATTTGATCTTCCGTTTTTTAGCGTTTCAAGACGATTTTTAAGAATAAATGCATTTTATTTTTTGTGTTTATCATTTTCACGGTTTAAAATCATTTTTGTTTTATAGCGTGCATTGATCAATTTTTATTTCAACAATTAATTTACTGTAGGTTTTTTGTGCATCATTTCACTATAGCCCTATGCGTAATATTATTTTTAACCATGTTGCAGAACGCAATATATGTTATATTTTTTTTAAAAAATTATAACCACGTGGAAACGTTTGTTTGAACCAAGCGTGCTTTTGTTTTTGTACAAGATAAAAATATTGCAAAATATGTTTTTTTTTTTTTTTTTTTTTTTTTTTTTTTGTTGCGTTTTTTTCAAAGTATTATATTTACGTTGTCTATAATATATAAACATAAAAGTGCAAATAACATACATATATAAATGCAATTTAATATGTTCCATAATAATAATATCACAATATACAAATCATCTACAAATAACAGTTTTTTAGCATAGGCTTTAATAATCTCTTCGAATTCTTATGCATACACACATACACACGATAGTATAAATAGTATTGTCTATGGAATTCGTTCACGCGATATTATTATAATATTATAGGTATTTCTGTCGGAATGCACAATTTTTACGTAAGTAAATAATACAGCGAGTTATCGTTTGAGATTTAAGAATATGAAATATTTGCATTGGCTACGCGTTACGTATATTATGCCTATATTACCTAAATAATTAATACAGTAATTGAATATTAGATTTTGAGCGCACCGAGGAATGTATTGATTTTACAATGATTTTTTTATTTTTTTATCTATGAACAACTTTTCAACCGGAAATTTTACTCAGATTTTCAAATGTTGCACTTTTTATGAAAGGGAATCTGATAAAAAGAATAGTACTTTAGGGAAGCCATTTTTCAATTTTATGATTTTTCCAGGGGTGAATAATAAATGGGAAAAAAACATAGGAAAAGTGGGAAAATGTATGAAATGTATAATTTTAGGGCCTTTCAAAGCATATATAACCGAACTTCGCTCAGAATCGTTTTTCGCTAACAAAGATTAATCGTTGTGTACATATATATATATATATATTAAGTATTCTTCTCTATATTATTCTACCTTCCCAAATTCTCACCTACAACAGTGTCCCACCCATCGTACGAAGTATGTCCGTATCTTTTTAATCTTAAATTGTTGTGCCAGTAAACCACTTTTCTATCGAAAATCTTCTTCCATATCAAAAACTTCATATGAAATTTCTTGTAGCGTTTTTAATTTAGTTTGTGCATTGGGAAGTCCTTTTTTAATTGTCTTATAGTTTTCTAAGGCAATTGGAAAAACCGGCAATTTTTGCTATTTGGTATAATTTTTGTGATTTCTTGGTTTAAAAAAAAAAAATAAAAAATACGACTAAAAATACTAGGCTCAGAAACGTTTTTTGTTAGCAATGATTTATCATCTGTAGGCAATGGCCTACGAATGTAAATAGAATTACTCTAAATTATATCTTCCCTTTCAACTTCCCACATAAAACACTAGCATACCATATTATGGTATATGCCATAACATATTGTGTAATTTATATTATTATAAATAAATTATAAGTAGGTATATTAAATTATTGAAACCAGTGGTGGGCAAATGATTTTCTCACGAGGAGAATGGGGTTGATTTTTTTTAACAATTATTATTATTATTATTTGTATAATATTGAAGGAGAAAAGATCACGGGACGAAGGTTTTATCTCCTTTACTCCCTCCCACACGTTTGACTACTATTGTTCAAATGCCTTTTTATAGTTTATAATTTTATTACACGTAAAAAGTGTAATCCATATAAACAGGTAACATAATATTGTATACGTATATCATATCTAGGTTCTGAATTTACCATTGGGGGTTGATTTGGCGATGAACTTTGTTTTTGTTCATCAACTTTGTTCAAAATCTTTATTCTAAAGGACGGTTTTTTTTTTATTGCGTACCCCGCAAAAAAATTTGGCTACGTCTATGGTCATTGGTCACTGATATAAACTGACTGTATTGGATAATGGGATACCATTTTTTTTTTAATTAAGTCCATTAAAAGAAAAAATTGTTATGTTGTGCCTTCCCTTTTTTCAGCCTATTGGTTAATCACGCACTGATTATATCATAAATAGTGTTATAAAATGTTGAAAAAATCTCGGATTTCAAGCCATACGCAATTTTTGGTTAACATCGTCTATTATTATATTGGCACTATAGCATCTATAGCATAATAATTAAACAAAATGTTCACAAATCATCGAAAATACGTTTTTTTTTTTTTTACTCCTTATTGTTATTAAATACTCGTAGGTATAATGTGTTAAAGCGTAAATGAGATTTTAAATTAATAATCATATAAAAGGATTTATTTTTCTACGACTTCCTCGCGTTAATGTACCTATACCTACACTTATATAAAATAATTTATTTTTGATTTTATGTACACTAAAATATATTTAAAGTTTAAACTTCATCAATCTACAAAATTTTTAATATAGGTTGCTATTTTAAAATCAAAAGTGGACAATGTTTTCAACCGCAAATAAAATGATAGTTTTATTAACACAATTTAACATTTTAAAATACGTGATACTAAAAAATGCCTATTTCATTAAAAATTTGACCGTAATGTCATGACATTTAAAAGATCTGTATAAAATAATTATGTCTACATATTTAAAATAAATTTTATTCTTAATATATATAAATATTTAAACACCAATATATAACATAATATTAAGTAATTGGTTTATTTATTGTAATTTCAAATTTTGAAACTTTGCAGAAGATTCTTTTATAAATTATCATTAATTAAATTTCAATACTAAAATAAAATTATAAAACTTTATAGTATAGTAATATATTTTTACACAATACTCAAAAACTATATAGGTAATTATTATAGTTGCAAATGCGTTTAATACGAGTATATAAACAAACATTAAAAAAAAAACACCAGTAAGTAACCTAATCCTAATTTATAATTTATATCGTAATTGACACTATAATTGTTATATAGGTAGCTGCATAGGTACCTGTATATTATAAATTATACATTAACGTTAACGGGGTGTTTTTGTCGTTGTTAATAAAATATTGTCGTGGGCCTCTGTTAGCGTCCCAACCAACGGTTTTCACCAACATTTTCAGAGTTTATACGAGAATATTTTTATTTAATAACAAAAATTATAAAGGCCGCAGTGACAAATATTATCTCCAGCTGCCTCCTCATTACATTGGTGATGAGTTTACATTATTATTTTCTCAACCATAATTTCTTATAGGTACCTTAGTATAGCGTATAAGATACGCGTGCAAAATATGCTTGTCTCATCTGCAACGCTGCAGAATAGACTCTCTAACCTGATTTATATTAAATGTTTCTGGACGGTTAGATCGAGTCGTATGCAAATCGAATTATATCGCGTTTATTAATAAATTATGATGGCGATAGTGGCAGAAATTATTATAATAAAAAAACCGAACAACTTTTTTTTCCTCTATAAGTATCTAAATTATATTATATTGTAACTATATTCATTATATGTTAGATTTTTTAGGTAGATTTTTTATTATTAATAATATTACTGATTATTAACGACTGCAGGTTACATTTTTAGATTCTGAAGGGAATAAGGGATGTACTGGTTTTGTAATGATGTCTATTATTATTATTATTATTATTTTTATCTATGAACAACATTTTATCAGAAATTGTATTCCGATTTTAAGTGTAGCATTTTTTCCGAAAGAAAATATGACTAGGGTGGTACTTTAAGGATATCAATTATTATTTTTCCAGGAATTTTCATAATAAATGAGAAAAACCGCAAAAAACTTAGGAAAAAAGGGAAAATGTACGAAATGTATTATTTAAATATTATTTTGAACTTTTTTTTTTTGTTGATATTATGCAGGTTCATAATTTACCAAATTGATATGGGGTTATAATAGTTTACACCACTTTTAAACTAATTTATACAGTATAAAATATTAAATAATATTACGGTAAATAACAATATTAATATATAACTTTTTCTCCGAAGAAGAACGCGCTATTCTTTTATCACAATCCAGCGATTTTCTCTGAGGATTTTAAATACCTACCTAATTTCTAGGACTTTTGTTTTTGTAATCATTATTTAATTTTCAAACTTCCAACTTTATTCTTGTATTATAATATGAATCTTAAATGGAGTATATCTGCCCTGTAAACATATTATATTGTAACTTATATTAGTTACTATAAAACTGCATGACTAGTAAACTTGCCCAACTTTACATCGTAGTATAAAAAATTGATCTATAAATAATCGAAATGTATTTTACACAAAAAACAATACAGTATAGTATTCTGTTATTTTTTAATTTTTAATAATATTATTAATTAAAATATAATATAATAGTTATATATAATGGTTTCTTCTAAAATTCAGATGTGTTTAATCAGAATGATAATATATTTACATTTATACATTTAAAAACTCAACAATTACATTTTATAATATTTTATTATTGGACTTTGTTTTAAAATGTGATGTTACTATTTAAATTTCTATCGGAAATTTTCCATCAAAATACACCTCCAGTGTTGATGTTTGGAGCAAGAATTTTAGTTGAAAATATATTAAAAATTAAATTATTATTCATCTTTATATTCACATATTTGTATTACTAATTTATCTCTGTAAAAAACTCGGGAGAGGGGACGAGCAATTACCCCTGTCGTACACCCCTAAAATGCACCAATGAATTACATAGATATAAGGTATATCTATGGTTGTATTTTCTCTTTGGTTAGTTTTTTTTTTTTTTTACTCATAATGCGTCTTCTGCAGCTGCGGTTCGCGCGTGAATAATATACACGGCGATATGTATATAATAATTAAAAAATCGATGAAACCCATTGACGAATGACTTTGGGATTGTAATGTCACGCCACGGGGTAATTAGTGAATATTTGAAGAGGTGCCTACTCTGTATTTTTTAATTTTATATACGTTCGTATTTAGATACATACACACGACACGCACACACAAACACAAATACACGCTATATAATACACCTCATATAGACATAATATTAAAAAAATATAACATACATGTACCTAATAAACCCATAATCGCGGTACGTATACAGAGTGATTATTTTATCGCGTGAACCGGCGAAGATTTTGAGTACCTATTATCGGCATACATTTGATTTTACAGGTTTTTTCAGTCATTTTGTAGGGTGCACACAAAAACATTAAATGATCATTCTGCGAGGGAAAAGGATTTAAGTCAATATTTGTATAGTTTTAAATAGAAGCCAATTAAATTTTGAAAATAAATACACTTATGCCGCTTAGACCAAACAATCAAAGGATATAATTATATATTATATGTGTACAAAAAAATAAAATAAAAATTGTCTTGAGCCTTGGCACCGATGATATATGATTTTCAAAATATATTTATTTATAACGATACAGCAATTAAATTCGAAAAGAGAAAGATTTTCTGAAAATGTTATCGGATAAAAATTTCTGATAATATACTTATTGTAAGTATATATTATACCTTTTTATGAGTTGGAAACTTATAACAAATTAAATTGTAGGCTGAGAGAGTGTAAGGCTGAGAGAGTGATAATAACGCGGTTATTATCTGAAACTGAACACCTAGAATGAAATTTTTACCCTTTCCCTATAGTATCTTCTAGTATGAATTTTTAATCAGTATTTACTACACGTGTATGATGCAATTAATCATTTTTAGAAAAGTGTGTAATTATATATTCTTTGTTTCAATCGAAATTTGAAAAATATATTGGTATCGCTATATATTTATAAATAAAAAGTTTATATAATGATGCATAAGGAATAAAGGAAACATTTTACGAAAAAAAAACACTATAAACCAAAATATAATGTACTTATAAATCTTTGTATCTTCGTAGGTGGCAATCGTTGGATTATGCACACACCTCTTTCCCATTAGACATTTTAGACACGTGCTCAGGGCCCCCTAATTTCTGCCAGATCACAGACCGATAACCGATATTTATTACCGATAAATAAATTTATTTCGCGAAAAATCAAAGAAAATTACCGACGACAAATACTTGCTCATGCTTATATTTTAAACCTATTACAAAAAAAATCGAATAACCTTAGATCAGGCATGTCGAATTCGCGGCTGCCAATGTTAATGAACCAAATTAAAAAAAAGAAAATATGAAATATTAATGTCGTGTTACTATCTAAAATTCTTAGAGAATGGTATATTTTGGTATACATTATTATGTCTTATCTTCTGATAAAGAAGATCTTATCTACCACCACCCTGTTTGCCTGTTTTAATAAAAAAGTACTCCATCCTAGTCGTAGAAACCCCATTATACAACTGCCCAGGGTCTCAAAGAGATCAAAAACGACCCTGGGATTACGTTTAACAAAAAAAACACTATATATCAAAATACTATAATACATTGTTATATTGGAATCCCGCGTTACTTATTAACTCAAAAAATTAAACGGCGTAAAAGTGGAAGAAGAAAAAAATTGACTGTTTAATAAATTCGTTAAAGGTTTTTATTCGTCTGTACGATATTACATTACCTATATACTTTTCTACAATATTATATTCAATTGCATTGCACGCATGTAGGTATAATTATCCCGTACCGCGTTCTTATACTTAAATAAATAATTGATACATTTATACAATGTGTGTGTCTGTGTGTGCATGAATAAACGAATAGTATGTATTATTTATTGCAGTAAATGAATCAATACGTCTCGATGTATATTTTTTTATACATTTTACAAACATTTCACTACTTGATAGCGATTAAACACATACCTATATTATAGTATGGATAGTTTAAAAATGTTTATGTATATATATTGGGAAGTCGAGGGGTGGTAAAATTATGGGGACGAGGAGATGTATACGAATGTAAATATATAATATTACACGCTAAAAAATACTGAAGGTCAGCCTCCTCTCATCAAAATTATTTAACCGCCATCATTGACGGAAGTACCTACTCGGTTTGAAATAAAATATATATTCCTAAGTAGTATTAATTTATGTTTTCTATCCCACAGCAAAACGTCCAAGGAAACCGACAAATTCGGTCTCTCCGATTTGGCCACTTTTAAAGCGGCAAAACGCTGACGTTTTATGCAGATAAAACCGAAAAAATTTAAATATTATTATCAATAATAAATATTTTTAAAAATTCGGCCAAATCAAAGAGGTCAAATTTTACGATTTCATTTGGCGTTTTGCTACGAGATAAAACATACAAATTAATACTACTAGTACAGTATACAAATATTGAACAAATGTTATAGTTATAGTTTATGATGCGAATTTAATTTAAATTAAATACTAATTACTGTGAGTGGCGTAGCTTGAATTATCTTAAGGCTCGAGGGGGGGGTAATTGATAAAACACACACATCAATTGTACATTCTATACAATAAGAGCAGGTAGGTATTATTGTGTAAAATATACAGGAACCAATGGGAGGGGGGGGACTCTGTCTCTAAATACGTCACCGATTGCTATTTTTTTTTTTTTTTTTTTTACGCGTTATAATTCTCGATATTTATTAATTCCAGTATAATTTTATTTTGAACTTGTAGTTTTTATACCTATTCAAATTTCCCCGATAAGAGGTTATAATAATATCAGTGGTTATAACAGTTTGGACATTATACATACTTGTTTTTATTATATTTTTTTATTGTATCTTTATTGTTAAAATCGAGGGCATATTGATATACACGGAGGGGGGATTTGGGGATCTGATGACCTTGACACTCGCCTGTCTTCCATAAAAAAGTTATTATGTTCAATGAATTATATTGCATAATTATACAAGTGACAATTTCTAATCCTATTTCGCTTCTAATTTTACCCGTTTAATATAATGTGCGGTCATCGCGATCGTTTGTTTTTTTTTTTTTTTTTTAGTCGATCCCGCCTTCATATTATAATAATAAATACCATTATTATATTAAGCCGAGCTGCCTACGAAAACAACGGCAACGGCCGGATTCGAATCGGGGTCATTGAAACACACGCAGCATCACTGTGCACGCGCATAGGCATTTGTATATTATACATTATTATAATAATATCACGAGAGTGTGCGATCGTCTATGAAGCTGGAGCGTTCTTCGAGCAGCAGCACGCCGTCCCCGCAAGCGGTCGGCGGCGCGTCCATGTCGCCAACAGCCGGCACGAGAGTGCGATGGTCCCACCGGAACAGCGCGTTCTGTCCGGTCCGGTCAGCGGTCGCCGACGTACCCGGTCCCGAAATGTCGTTTTCGGCGGCCGGCCAGCTGCAGATGCCGTACGGATTCATGCCGATGCCGCCGTACCTGTGGCCGCTTATGTTGCCGTATTCTCCGCTGACCGCCGCGGCCGCGGCCAGCAGCCATCACCCGCTCGGCACGAGCCAGCAACTGCACCATCAACAACAGCAACAGCAACAGCTACTACAGCAACAACAGCTGCAACTACGTCTCCAACAACAGTTCTCGCCGGACAGGGCCAGCGTGGACGCGGCCGGCCGGACGCCCGAAAAGGCCAAGTTCGGTAAGTTTTTGAATTCCTGTATAAACTTTGGGTGTGTGAGAGGGAACGATACATACAACGTTTTATTCGTTTTATTGATATATAAAACGGAATTCATTTTTTCAAAAATCGATTTCAAACGAATTTCTTATTGAAACTCGATATCTATAATTAGAAATTGGATGTTGACCTCTAAAAAAGTACGAAAAATCAAAAGAAAAACACAGCTGATACTGCTGATGGATGCACTATTGTTGTATGTTGGAACTTGGGAAGGTAGGATACATAAAGCTATTTAATTTAACTGAATAAACTGTTGCTAATAAAAAACGATTTGGAACAAAGTTCATTTATACATGACCATTTGAAAGGCCGTAATATTTATGATTTTCATCAAAATTTGACATTGTAATTCTTATAAAAAAAAATACTACATACATTAAACTCAACTTTTGTTGACCACTAAGTACAACTTATAATGAACTTCCTGTTAAATTTGTATGTATTTTTGTTTGATCTGACAATTTTATCCATAACCTACCGTATAAAAATTACGCAAAAATCTCACAAAATATTTGTCTATAAAGAGCTTAAAAATAACTACAAAAAAATAAGAACAAATATTTCGAAAATTTTAGACGTCTAGAAAAGTAAAATTTAAGTATTTCTCCGAAATTTTGAGTTATTACAAACATTTTGAACTGGATAACAACAAAAAAGCCAATTTGAAATAATAAAAATATTATTTTCGTTAATTTTTCTTTTTTTCCCAGACTTTTTCCCGGTTTTTCACAATTATTATGAAAATTGCTTGGAAAATCAAAAAAATGACTTCTCTAAAGTACCAACTAAATAAATTTCCCTTTTAAAAAAGATGCTACACTTAATACATCGGAGCAAGGTTTCACTGGTAGAATTTTTGTACACAGTATAAACGAAAAAAAAAAAAAATTAAACATCATTGTAAAACCAATAAAATATTCCTCGTTTCGCTCAGAATCTAAAATGCAAAATAAAATGTATATAATATACTGAATTTACGAAGCACGAAACGAATTTTCAATTAAGGTAGCATTGTATAATATAAAAGGGGGAAAAAATGCAAATCATCAACATCCTATCTCTAATTATAATATAATAATGAAATATCAAGTGGCACAGATTTCTGGGAATAGTGGAGGCAAATGCCCTCTGAAATAATTTGAGAGTAAATAAGTGTGTAAATAGTGGGTACTTCGTAGCTGGTAGGTAGCAAGTACTTACTTGGTGATTAATGTAGTAACGTACGGATTAACTTATGAAACTATATAGTGACTAATGACCTAGTTTATACCTAGTTGATACCGAGTTTATGAACCTGACATACATATAAATAATGATATACAACTATTGATGCGTTTTATACGTCCAGACCTTGGTCTTCTCTTAAATACACTTAAACGTTAATTTGCATAGAAATATACACGGTTCTAAATTCTAAATGTTTAATGCTTTTTTTTTTTTTTTTTATTGTTTGTTTGTTATATTGTAACAAACATAGGTTATTTTTTAAATTAAATGAGTAATATATATTTTTCATAAATATTGTTTGGCAACTTTGTATTTAGTGTGTATTGAATAATTTGATATTTCTGAAATCGTACTCTGATAAATTATAGATCCCTCAATTATTAGTGTAATACCACAGTATTGCACCAATGCGTGTAATATATGTGGACGAGTGGATGGTAATTTTCTAAGTTTGTCCCTAGTAAAAAAAAAAATTAAAAACTATTTTTGTCATTAGTTGTTTATACCGTTTATCCGCACTCTTGTTTGTCCACTCTATATCCATATTTTCCGAAATGAAAAAAACGACGTAATTTTTGAGTTAGGAAGCATTTACAAATAACTCGTGCAATTTTTAGATAAGAACCGTACGTATATATATTATGCCTACAGTGAATTTTACTATGAAGTCTATTATTTGGTTTTTATTTATTTTTTTTTTTTTTTTTTTTATACTGCTTACAAAAATTCTACCAAAAACTTGTTCTGATTTTCAAGTGTAATACTTTTTCTGAAAGGGGATTTACCTGGGGTGGTACTTTAGGGAGGTAATTTTTTGATTTTCTTATGGGTTTTCTAAATAAAAAGGAAAATTTACGAAAATAATGCTTTTATTATAATTCAGTGAATAGTATTCATAAATTCTTGACATTTTAACAGAAACCTCATATTTACCTTTTATAGACATGGTAAACATTTTAACACATTTGATCCATTTTTAAGACATTTTAATTTTGCGAGTTTTTTACGTAATATTTATTCGGTAGATACTCTGTGGATAAAATTATATGAATAAAACGTCTCACCTACAATAGTGCGAAGAATTTCAGTTTTTATTTTTATTTGTTTAATGCTGATTTATGAAATACATAACCCTCGCGGTTAGGTACGTTCATCTTTCGCCTCTTGTCAATCATCTTCAAATATTTCTCGATTGGTAAACAAATTGACAGAGGTCTGTCCATTTGTATATGCCTACACGTAAATAAACATATTTAGTAATCATATCGTGCATATAGGCTGTACTCCAGCGAGTGTTCTTCGTTTTGAACGTTCACACATTATATTGCTCGTTTCGTCGATTTTATACTGGTATTATTATTTACTTATTATATTGAAACGTTTAAAAAAGAATCTTTTTCGTATTTTCACCGATTGATTGTACTTATATACGATTTAGGTATGCCTTATTCGCGGTACAACCCTCGCCCGCTCGTGTAGTACTGTTAAAAAGAAATTTACAAGCACTGCGTGGAAATTTATTTTATATAGGTACATGGCACGTATCTATATATATAAGAACAAATATTAATAATGTAAAACTGAGACTTGTCTACACAGTGTAAATTATAGTTCGCGACAAATCGCGTGTCCCTTGTATATGCCGCGACGACGGCGTACAGTTAATTCGTTTTAAATTGACATATAATTTGAACTTATTTTTTTAATATGCACAATAGGAAAAAAAAATACATATATATATATATATATATATATAATGATCTCCCCCATATGTATGACACTTATTGTGTTCTACAATACCTATATAATATTGTGCACCAAGTGGATTATCGATTTTTTTGTTTTTTTTTTCGAATAATATTAAAACAAATATTGGTATATAATAATTGGAGTTTGTTTATATCCAACACTGGAAGAAATAGTAAAATATCTGTAATTTATATGCATAGATGCATTTTTTATTGTAACAATTGACGCTTCATAATATTATTAAGAAATTACCGTACAGGGTCGTTTACAAGATGACTTTTTACTAACAACTATATTATAGTAAGCGATATTTCTGCTAAAACATATAAATACAAAAGAATCGTGTAATTTCGTGAGCTACTCTAAAATGTATAGTCTAAATTCGCATATAATTACCGAATAATTACATTAATGATTTTGTTATAAATCTCAGATTTTATATACCTACCTGTAAAATCCGTAATATTCAATTTTCTCATTTTACCTATATAGTTTTCATAAATATTATTATTATATTATACATGACATTTTACTGTCGGTGTCACAAAAAAATGTAAATACTGACTTTTAATAATCATCATTGATCAACATTAAACAAAACACGAAAAGGTAAAAAAAAATATTTAGTATGCAATTTTTATTTCCCCGTAAAAATATCTTTATTTAATGTTAATTTACAGTGTACTGGGACAGTTCATCGAGTCATTTAAACAAACCGTTAACTGTTATTATAATATAAACAATAAGTACACCCGTGCATAGGCAACATGAATAGTATAGGTATGTATACACAATTCAATTTTAAAACCACGCATCATTATGTTTTTTAGTCTCAAACCAACTATATAACGACAGAATATTATAATACTAATGGTATAATTTTGCGTTCCCGTGTATAAAACGTACGAGTATATTATTATATAATATCGAGTCCACTGGTCGTGACTTATTGCCAACACGGTTTGTCCCACCGTTATAATATTATAGTGGTTGTTTTTGACCATTATTATTATAATACCCGTTACAGGGGAATATTATATTGTTGTTATTTACATTTTTGTATGGTTTTTACCACTAGCGCAGTGCGTATTTTACATACATTACGTATTTATGTATAGTAATGTTGTGCACTGCCCCGTCGAACACCCGATATCCCGATAATGTATACAGACGCTTGAACACTGCAGCGATACTGCATAATATTCTTCGGGCGGCGTCTGAAATATTGTTTTAGATTCCGAGTGTAACGTTTCACTGTAATGGTGTATTTGTTTTTTCGTTTTATTATTATTATTATTATTTTTTTTTTTTTACGCGTGTGTACGCAACTTTTCTACCGGAAACCTCGCTCCAAACCGACAACGGCATACGGGTTTCACCGTAGCATTTCGGATCTAGTTGGCGCTGCACTTAAAAAAATGTCCACCTTTTGATTTCCCTTTTAGTTTTTCCAAATTGTATTCGGGAAAAACCGCGAAAAACGCACACGGGGGAAATCGGAAAAGTCGCCGGAATAATAAAGTCGCGCTACAACCGCAGCGCGATTGATCGCGTAATAGAGACGACGATAATAACGCGGCGGCTGCATTACCGTCCGCAACGAACGTTTATTGTTTCAGCGTTTATGTCATTATTGCGCCGCATTATGAATTATGTAGGTAACTCGCTCGGACGGCGGCCGTGGCGTGTGCGGTACGTGTGTTACACCCAATATAGCCGACGGCTCGAAGATACAGTGCCCGGTTGTTGTGTGATACGGCGACAACGCGACACCTGCAATTGTGAAATCATATTGTTTGCCCTTACCGCGACGTCTCGTCCGCGCAATATTATTGTTGTTGCGACTGTTGTGCATTGGAAAAAATGAAAAAAAAAAAAAAAAAAAATCGTCGGCGCGTTACAATATTTACCGTCCCTATGCGCCCGGAAAACACGAGAAAACGATTGTACGCGGTTTAGTAACAATGCCGTTTCCGCCGAACGTTTTTTCCAGTTGACGGTGGCAAAAGCAATTAAAAAAAAAAAAAAATTAATAATAATCGGCGTGTTGATCGAAAACGACGACATATTACGTGTTTTTGGCGTAAAACGTATACGGCATCGATAAAACCGACGTTTCGGCCATCCAGATTTCGCCATAAATCGATTATAGGCTCGTCGATTTATCGCGTGGTAAATTAAATACGTCGCGGGGCGAAGGGAGGGTGAGTTTCCCTCAAACAATCGGGGAGCCCGCAGTTTCATGTTCGATAACAATATTATTTCAGTAGATATTATAATATTATATTACCTGCTGTTGAAAAAATTAAATACATACATACGTAGATATTATAAACTGTATGGTGATAATCGGAACAGGTTAAAAAAATATTATAGTAATATTTTTTGATGACATTTCCGATTCCTATATATATATATATATATATACCTACGCCTATACCTAACATACATCGTGTGAATATAATTTTGTATATATTATGAAAAACCGACTGCAAATATTTCAGATGAAGTGTCTGAATCGCCGTTGAACTTGTGCATCAAAAAACGGAGTCAAGAAATTTGGTCGCCCGGAAGTCTGTGCGAAAAAGAAATGTCGCCCGTACTGTCGCCCGTTGTCCCGAAAACTTTTACCGACAATAACGTGTTGGGAGTAGAAAGGTCTTTCCAGGTATATATAATATATGAACATATAAAACACAGACAAATATATTTAACACAGCACGCTATTTTTTTTCATAAATTTTTATTTTACTTAACGCACACACAAAAAAAAAAATCACGTATATAATTTCTCTTATTTTTTCTACTTTTTTTTTATACACTACAATAGTTTTATTTCACTCAGCAGTACACATCACTCGCGCTGATTTTTGTACATAATTATAATGCAATTGTTGTTTTCACGTTTTATGATTATTATTATACGCATACAATATTTCAGTTTTTACTAAAATATCTAAACCGACGAGACGAAGTACGTTTCACGACGATGTGCTAATGTATCCGAATTAAAAATTTCCAAATCGCCTAATTGAAAGGCGTGAATTCAGATTAACCGGAGTCCCATTAAACATTTCTATAGGTAGGTAAAGCGGGGATCCCATCCATGAAAAACAAAGTGATAAGTTTGAATCCCTGCGTGTTGTATAGAATCGAGATAAAATTAATTTTTACTTCTGCGAACTATTTGAATTACGCACTACGAGGAGGTTGGCTTGTGGAATTCAAATTTTAAATCGAGCTTTTTTTCCTCAAAAAACTTGGTTGAAAAATAAACCACATTTCAAGATAAAATTATAATGCCTATTAAACAAACACCCGTATAGGTATAGTTGTTGTATTTACGCATTGAAGTCGATTGAGGGGGGAGAACTATGACCCCTAATCTGTACCCATGTCCGCACTCCGCTGGACTAGATTTTGCCTCCGACGCCCGCACGACGAACCGCGGGTATTTCGCGAGGTTATCCCGGACGTATTTTTCTCGGTTGAAATAATATTGTTATCTGCGGTGCGGGCGGTAGCAGTTTACAATAATTGTATCGCCATTTGTTGCCAACGGTTTCGTGACATCATCCTAACAATGTTATTATCCATTTTATTATTATTATATTATCGTGTGTCGTCGCCGGAAGACCGTGCGAATATCTCACGAGCATTAAAAAAAAAAAAAAAAACACACACACGCACACTATCATTATCGTGTTTTGCTCGTCAGAATTCCGCGGTCGGTTTCGTTTGACGCTGCGACAAATTGCAATTATACAGGAACGGGAAATACATTCTGTATTACGCTAACTTATTGATGGACTTTTACAATGGTAAATTAGGTGAATTTATTTTTAACGTAATATAATACAGTACACACTACACGGCGACAAATTGTCATTTTTTTTTTTTTAACCGTTTTTACGGCCATCGAATCTTGTATCTGATAATCATAATAACGTATAACGTATTTTATAATACGTTAAAACATTAAATTGTATTAAAAACAGCGGTTTTGAATGTTTTGCATGAAATACAAATATCGTTAATTACCAATAATTACAATAGTGTTGGAAGGCAACGATTATAATTTAGTTTTTTAAAAGATGTTTACGTTTTACGTGTTTTTCACCAGAAATATCGCTACAATCGGAAAATGTTTTTTTTTTTTTTTGATTTTCAAAGTCGTTTTCATAATAATATTGGAAACAATCGGGAAAAAACGTAGTAAGAACAGACAAGTTTTTTTTCTATAACTCAATTAAAAATATCCGTAGAGACTTCGTATTTTGGTGAAAAACATATATTTTTCTTTTTTTAGACGTGGTGAAATTTTCAATATATTTTGACGATTTTTGAGCTAGGCCTATTATTTTTGTGAATTTGTACGTAGTTTATATTTCGTAAATAGGTTTTGATCGGATATATTTGGTTTTAGTTTCTTTTCTGATCATTATAATAATATTATACCAGTAAGAATCGTATATTATGTTCTTGTTTTTAGAATATATTTTCTAAATATTACCCACTTATTCCCCGCACGACCGCATACCGTATATTATACAAGAAACGACCGCATATACAATTGTTAATTTTTTTTGGTTATTTAAAATTTAAACCTGTGCAATATAGGGCGGCAATGCGCGGATAAGAATGTACACCTCTTTATATTTACTCGTAAATCCGATACTCGTTCGCGTATTATTATGATGGCATAGGTAATGTTTTAACTTTTTGTCGACCTTTTTGGTCAGCAAAAGCGGATAGCAACATATACGCAAGTCATTAAAATTACGTTTCAACGCGTCCAAACCGAAAACCATATATTATAATAATATATAATATGAGTATTATTAATTATATGAAACACGCTGCCGCGCATTAATTATACTCAAACAATTGGGATGTATACATATATATATATATATATAATTAGCCCACTTAAAAACCGGCCGTGTCTTGCAGGAGCTGAGCCCGTAAACGACACGCTGTTATTAATTCGACGCAATAAACGCGTCGTGTCTTAAGAAAGGGTCACCGAATTAACCCGTTTCACAAAAAGAATATAACGGCGCGTATAGTCTATTATTTATTAGTATTATTGCCCCGTATAGGTTATAATATTTTCTTCGTGTTCGTATACACCGTATAGTAATATATCGTCGTCTGACATATTTATACTTTTTCTTTGTTTTTTGTTTTTTTTTTTTTTTTTACCGTTCGGGACGTTTGAAAATGGTTTTGTTTTTTTCTATTTAATCCCACGAAAACGGGCCGTTCTCTGTATCGATGAATTCGCGATCGTATTAATGAAGTTCGCCGGAACGCCATTATGATAATAATCACACGCGGTCGTAACATTAAGTGTTTACATAAAACTATTTTTATTTGAGTTTAAACAATTATCGTTATAAAATATAAACTATTACGGTTAATTGGTGAGAATTTTTTCAAAAATTGTTTACTCTCTCCCCCCATCATTTCGAAATTCTTGCTACGCCACCAGTTTTGACGATACTGTATAACAGCGTAAGTACCTATAGCAAACAATTTAGTAAACCGTTGACCGTAAACACTGCATGGCCAAAACTCGATGGTTTAGACACAATATATAGATATTGTCGTTCAATTATTAAATATACATTTTTTTTCTTTACGGCCCTTCTTCAGTATAGATATTATAAAGTACAAAATCGTATAAATAATTTCGACGATGGCATGCGATTTACGATGGCTATTTAACATGATCACTGAAATACGGTGTTTTTATATTATGCGTTTACTGTATTATAACAATAAGCGAGAGCCGTAAAATTAAACGAGGGCTAATTACAGTCGACTGCTGCAGTCGTACAGTCATTGATAATATTACCCGAAACGATAATCGTGTTTCAGTTCGGTGCGGTTTTCCACGAGCCAGACGTACTGTAAAAATACGACTTTTTTTCGTGATATATCGTCGTATTTATCTATACCGTCTCGTTATACATAGTAAATTGAAATCCATATAATTCAGAGTTATCAATTTATCACAAGCCACTCGTTATCTCGGAAGTATTAATTTTTTACGGAATATATTTCCTAGGATAATTAAAAAAAAAAGCTGCTCTACAATTTTATATTTATGTTTTTTTTACCACCTTTATTTTTAGAGGTAAAACCACTTATTACTTTTGATTTTCAAATAGCAACCTATATTAAATCTAGATTAGGGCCAGGGATATAACGTTAACCCTAAAAATGGCACAAAAAAAAAAAATACTTTTGTTCTAAAAATCTTAAGTAATTTCCTAAACAATGAAAAAAAAGACTTTCGTTTGATTAAGTTTGTAATGCACGAATACTTTAATAGTTTTTCAATCCTAAAATCTGAATTTTAGATTCAAAACCCCTAAAGTGCTCTAAAATATGAAGAAAATAACATCTCGAATTGCCCAAATAAAATGCTTTATATTTATCTCGTTAAAAGTAAAATACCCGATACGCTGCAGTCTTTGCCAGAACAATGCTATGTGCATTGAAATCCAGCTTTATAATATTTTATTAAAACGTTGTTTTTGACTTGTGAAAAATAACGTTGCGAAGAGTGTTCGAGACCACTATTAAGTGATTAATTTCGAAGCGAATTTGTATTTTTTTTTTCAACTTTACGAACTTTACGAAATTTTTTCGCGGTTTCTCGTGTACATAAATTATTATAATATCGGTGCATCGTCTGGAAATATTCTCACCGTTGACACGGCGGAACGATAATAAATTTCGCATACCCAATCTATGTAACAACACGTGCTACATTTGGCACGGGCCGATTTCGCGCCGCTCGAAAACGCGTTTTATACTTTATAGTGCCTACCTAATAATTATTATCATAGGTACAGGTGGTCGAGTTGCATATTATTATTATCAGCGTTGCTATAATATGAAAACCTGGTTTTTTTTTTTAATTTTTGTTTATATACCACTATCGTTTACTGCATAATATAATATTCATCTGTCGGGAAATCGTGTATGTAGTACAAAGACATTGTGTTGTATAAAAGCGGTCGTACATTAAAACCGCAGCCGGGGGGAGAGGAGAGGGACAGTGAAGGGGGAAATTGACGATAAGTACCGGTATGCGGGTGACACGATACACAAGCCATTATTTTGTATATAATAATGTCCGGGCGCACAATAATAATATTGTAATACCTAATATGTAATAAAGCGAACTGTTATATGATGTGCCCCGACCAGAAGCTTTGCTTTTTTTGGGGGGAGGGGAGGGTATCGTTGTTACGTATGTTGTTTAAAAAAAATGTATAAACTGCGTATTCATTGTCTTGTCTACTTTTCTACCCGGGAACCTCTTTCGGATTTACTTCCACGAGTATAGCATATTTTCCGAACGAAAATCACGCGCAGTTAATGTAGCCTTGTAGTTTTCTAAATAATCGTACAAATATACAGTAATAACGGTAACAATACGGTCATAATTCATTATATTTTTTTTTATGGTAATTCAAGCTAAAAGAAAACTTGAATTTTTCATAAAATACTATAATATTATAATATTAGCTTATTTTTGTCGCTAAAAACGCTTAAAGGGCTTAAAAAAAAAATTCTAAAAAAAAGCGGTATTTTATTTTGGTTTTTTTTTTATTTTTTCCTCTACAGTGTAATCTGTGTGGCAAAACGTTCAAAAGGTCTTCCACGCTGTCCACGCACCTGTTGATCCACTCGGACACGAGACCGTACCCGTGCCAGTTTTGCGGCAAACGGTTTCACCAAAAGTCCGACATGAAGAAGCACACGTACATCCATACCGGTCAGTATAATATCAGTATAATAATTTCATAAAATGATTAATAAAGACAATTCAAGGTAGAATAATAATATCGTGTGCACGTTCCGTTTAAACTTTGTACAAACCGTCAAATATTTAAACTGTTTAAATGGTGTAACGAATTGAAAAAAATACTTAAAATGTCTTCTCGTCACTCCCGGAAAACAGCTTCAAAAGTATTTAAAATTCCCCAGTTCCTAAAGAGCAGCTATAGGAATGTATTGGGAATTCCACAAAAATACGATTTACCTAAGAAATGCATGTAAAATTTCAAAAAAAAAATCTACACTGAAATGTCAATATTTTGAAAATAGATTATTTGAATAGATAAATCGTATTATATTTTTAATTATTATACCACCAGCCTTCGTAACTATTGTAGCATTTATACATATATACATTTTTTTTTTTTGATAAGTCCTAGGTAGGAAGCAATTAATTTGTTTCAGATATCCGAAAAGTAATATACAAAATTTGATGTCGCCTGTTTGCAAAGTCTGTATTACGAAATTTCGGTGTTATTTTGATACTTTTATATTTTAAACGGAATTCGATTATTTTGTTTTCCTGTCCAATAAGAACTAAATTAGTAACTAATTATTATTAATTTCAGTTTTTCCGCATTCAATAAAAGCGCTGGGCATTATTTAACATATTATGTTTTGGTATTTTCGGAATAAATTTTTTTTTTTTTTTATTTGTTAATTTATGGTTTACCTTGACGACGCGGATGAAAAAACGAGTTGCTGTTATTTTATTTAATTTTTACAGACAAGCGACGAGAATTACCCCTTTAAAAAAAAAGGTAACTTAACCGGCAAAAACGATTTACTGTGATACAAAAATAAAAGGTGGAAACGGGGAAATAAAATCGAATTTCTATTATTTTGATTAATTGTTGTTTGTTTAAAAGGATTGAGCTCGAGAACAAATACCGGACAATATTCAGCTGTATTTGAATAGGTATCTAATATACTAGAGGTATTTAGGTAATTAGCCTGTTGGATCTTCTTCCTGTACGCGCCAAAACTCTTGACGGCCATTTTACTGCCGACGGCTTTTATATACGAAAATATTGACGTCAAAGTGAACAAAAAAAAAAAAAAAAAAAAAAAAAAAACGACTCGTTTGATTCTCTATAATCCGTATGTACGTCGCGCAATAGCATATAACGTACCCGTCGTACGGTGTTCGGGGTTGGATTACTATTGCCAACGAAAACCCGTTTATGCATTTGGCCGCCGATATAATAATAACATTATTATAATATGCGCCGACCGCAGAAGAAAAAAGGGGAAAAACTAACGGCGCGCCAACGAGGGTTAGTCGCTCGCCGCGGGGATGTGCCGTGTGAGAGGGGCGGGCTCGTGTGTACACCGAAACACAAATTGACTTTTCCATTAACGCGAATCGCATTATTACGATTATTATACGCATACACACACACACACACACACACATTCACACACGTTGAATTATGATAATTTGATAATATCGTATGTGTGTTATCTTATGTATAGGTAAACGCCGCCGCCACCGCAGCGTAATATATTTGTGCGACGTGATGTTTGGATAACGGCACGAGGCGAGCGCGCGCGCGCTCACGTCCATCGTTACCCTCGAGAGGTTTTCTGACGTGTCGCGGTGAAAAAAAAAATACTTAAAAAATAATAATAATAAAACAAATAATAATATTAAATACGCGCTAGGTAAACGGATACGTGTGACTTAACGGTTCGGAGATTCCCGAAACGCACGTGCGGCCAGTGCGTGTAAACGCCGGCGTCGACTACGGGAACCGCGGTGACGCGCGACCGCGACGTGTGCGACTCGTCGACGATGGTTTTTTTTTTTTTTTATAGAGGGTAAACGAGTTACGCACGAGGGCGAGGAAATACATCGCACGATGAGTACCTATTTTTTTTATTTTTTTTTTCACTATTATTATTATATTTACGCGTCATAATCGTCGTGCTCCCGACCCCACGCAAATATTATAATAATATATAAAATACATACAATACACGAGGGTGGCGGTGGCGGCCGCCCTCGACCACTACACAAATATAATATACCAGGTGATCCATTTAAGTGGGTACACTCATTATCTCGGAATGTATTAACTTTTTCCGGAATTTGTTTTCTGAAACATTCTAGGAAACAAACTGCTCTACAATTTTATAATTGTATTATTTTTTTTTTTTTTTTGTCACCTTTATTTTTGAGGGTGAAAACCACAACCTACTTTTGATTTTCAAACGATAACCTATACTAAAAAGTCCATAAATATATGTAGATGGAGTATTGATTAAAATAAATTTTAGTGTTGACATTTTTGATTTCTGTCTAAGCCGTTGACGAGATGTTCCATTTTTATGTTTGAGTTGGAGGAGAGTAGTGGAGTATTATTTGTGTGACGGTATGGCGCGTTGCGTGTTAATAATGTACCACTTTTCCCCTCCAGTCTTATTCTAATATTTTATTCTTAATCTAATTTTAAGAGGTTTCAGAAGGTTTTACGCATTTCGCGAAACAAAAGAACCTATCCTTGTGTTGTTGGTCCAAACCTGATAATGTGCCGATAAGGTATAATGCCCGCCTAAGCAAAAACGCCGTAAGTCAAAAAAAATTGAAAAACGAGTTATATACATCAAACAAATCGTAAAATTCAGACGTTTTAGATCAATATGTCTGAAATATTATTTTATAAAACGATTATTAGTAATATTGGTTTAGATCAAATGCCGTAAATGGTCGAAAAACACATTTATACTAGGTAAAAATGCCGTAAAATAACCACGCTAAGCAAAAACGCCGCATATATTAATGAAGATACGACATTTTTGCTTAGTAGGGTTATATAATAATAATTATTATTTGCGGCGTTTATACTTGGCACAAATTGTCGTTTAACTTATTGTAATATTATAACCAAAAAATCGTCAGAATATAATAAAAGTTAATATAATAATACAGAAACTTTACAAATGATACAGTATCAGTTAGTTATTGTTAGTTATTTATACGATTACCCATGGGTTCTATTCACGAGTTTGTTCAAGTAAAGTTCTATATACCAATTATACTAAGGATCAACGTAAAAATTTAAGTACTTCATAATTTATTTATTTTGATTCCATTTCATTTATCAAGTAAAATACCGTAATAATACCCTAATCCTCCGCGCATTGATAAATCCTAATTATATGCCACATGTTGATCTATTATATTATAAGATACCATATCTTTTCTCGACGTCTTCTCTCTGGTTTCGGCAACGGGTACTTGTAGTTCTACCGTAAGGGTTATTTTTCTAAAAAAAAAATCCACTTTCCATTTCACCGTGACCATTTCTCCATCACCTAAATATTCAGCCGTTACAAGCGTACGAGTGCAGCGCTGAGTCGTCATTTTTTTTTTTGTTTTTCGTCTTTTCGATATAATATTGTTTTACCGTGGACGTGCGTCCGTTGTCGTCGGGAAAAATAAAACGTGGTTATAGGTCGATATGAAAAAATATTAATTTTTTATTAATTTCGTTGTGTTCCGAAAGTGACGGCGACGGCAGCGTGTATCACGCCATTTCGATTATACATTTTCCCGCGTAATTTATTTATGATTTTCACGTCCACCGCATACACTTGTATAATATTATGTACATAGGTATACTGTACTATATCATAGGTACCTATAAATATAGGTATATAAGTATCGAATAAGAAACGATGAAAGAGGGAGGGGGTGGGGAAGTACATATTATAATACACTTGTGTGCGCGGTGACGAGGAGTAAGTGGAGTAGGCGAGGGTCGAGTAAGAAGGACTTTTTTCCGCGTGTGTACACACAAATTAAGGGGTGCCCTATACGATTACACACATACACACGCGCGCACACACACACAAAGTGTGCAACACCACGTGCTTTATAATATACTCTGTTATTTTCTCTTGTATAATTGTCACCGACTACGACGGCGGTGGCGGCTGTTTTTTTTTCTTCGCTAGTAAAATCGAACAAGAGCGTATACGGTATTTGGCCCCGTAAATCAAACGTCCTTAGGAAAATAATAATAAAAAAAAAAAAAAAAAAAACATTTATTGACTAGACTTTTTTTTTACAAACCCTCGTGTGTGCGTATTATTTAAAGTAATAACGGGAACGGATAACGATTTACCGCGTACCTATACGTAATATCGTAAAATAAATTACAATAATTTACACTATCGCCGAAAACGCAGTGTTCGAAATCTGTTATAGCGACGACATAATTACACTGCGTAGTATACACGACAACCGGTATAAATAGAACGCAGTGGGTACCTGTGGATGGATTCCACACATACGTAATTGGCGTAATCGTAAATCACGCTGAAAACTATAAGAAAAACCTGTCGTTTTGAACGTAAACGTGGTAATATTCAATACGTTGATTACCGCATTGGTAGAATAATATAGACCCTCCGTATATATCACACAGGTTAGGTTAAAACCTTAACTACTAAAACCGTAATAATAATAAATAATAATGATATGTATGGAGTGTAGCGCACGCAGGATTTTTTTTCGGGAGGGGTTTTGTTTGTAGTAATTTTCTGTAGAGGGGATAGCACATATTATAATTTAGTATACTATCACCATAATATCATTACCGAATAAATTATTTTTGATGAAATTCAATTTTATTTTATTCTGTGGTATAAGATGATATTATACTGTTGAATGTAAAACTTGATTTGAAAAAATGTAATAAAGGAAGACATTTAGGAGAGGGTTTTGACCCTCTAACCCCCCCCCCCACATCCCCCCACTCTGTATGTATGTGAATATTATTATCTATAATATCGAATCGTTTATTGTTTATAGTGGCGTACCAATCGTTTGTTATTTTCGTGACCGCTTGCTTATTTAAATAATATCGTATTGTGTCGGCTGTTGCGCGACATAAAAAAAAAAAAAAACCGACATGTATATTATACTCGGTTTTATATTATCATATTTAAACGTCCGAAACGTGTTCGGCGGAAATACGAACGTCGAACAAGCTCATTCGGTCGCCGGGGTGGTGCCTATTGTACGAGTATCATACTTAAAACCGGTGTGAAATATTTACGACATTCGGACGTTCGGTTTTTTTTTTCTTTTTGCGCCGGCCACGACACAAAGCGGGACAAATTTTTAAAAAATGCGGGAAATCACCAAAAAGTCACTAGGTGAGTCGCACGGAAATTTGTACCGAAATATAGTACATTATCAATATGACATATCGTACCCCTAAAACAACTGTACTGACACAATTCAAAAAATACGATTGTCGAATTAGTTTGAAATACCTTTAAACAAAAACATTTAATTCTCCGAATCGCCACAAAAAAAATAAAAAACACTCTTGACCAACATATTATGTAGGAGAGGGGGCTACGCCTCGGGACCCATAAAGATCACATATTATACTATGGAAAGTAAATAAAACATTTTTTTTTTTTTTGCTTATTTGATCTCTCGGGCACCCAAAACTCTTAATATCCGGTCCGTGTATGTATTGCAATAGTATCAAGGATGTTCATTGGAGGGTTACAATTTTCAATCCCATTGACCTCTAAATTCCATCATTTGATTGTAAGTAGTATATCGGTGGTATAGTATATACTTTATAGTATAATATTCTAATATGGTATAGTTGGTATTCCATTATTTATTATATTACAAAGAATATTTCTGTAATAAAGATATGTAGGAGGGAGGAGGGAATTCAATTATAGTGACATGAGTTTTGCTATTCACGAGTATTTTTTTTTTTTTTTTTTTTAATGTTAAAATTGCTATTTGCCATTTTGAAAAATGAAATGTTCTTAAAAGGTTTTTACATAGCACTGGTGATAATAATATTAATAATAATAACACTTTCAAATTAACGGTGAAATATGAGCATACAAATGACAGGGGTGGATGTTAAAGTTGAAACCCCCAAAAGGCACACGTCCTCGATTATAGTATTAATGTCATGCATACTTATATAAAATATCATCCTCCTGACTTCGTTTACCAGGACGGTTCTGTATCTGTAGGGGTGTTCAAAACTAAAAAAACAACATTAATATTGAAATTTAATCTAATTTTTAGAACGCATTAATTACTTTGGTTAGAAAAATAAAAAAAAGGTTATGGTCGATTTGCATTCAAGTTACACGTAGGTAATAGTCAAACTACACTTAGGCCAAAAATACATTTCAACAAAAATATTCAAACCAAAAAAACTTAATTTTAATGTTTTATAAAAATAATAGAATAGAAGAAAAAGAAAATTTCACTTCATATTTATTATTTATAATCGTTGGCGAGATTAAAATTAATTTTTTATAATATTATATATCATTAAAAACCATCCTTTGAGTTTGTTCGAGCATTACACTTTTTTGAACCCAAGGGAAACTCGACTATTTATTAAAATTGTACTATTCTCCGCACCCACGGAGTTTGAACTCCCTCCGGACCAAATAAGTCACTAGTAGAAGTGTCCAAAAGTAGCGGGAAAAAGACACAGTGAAAAAGTCTCTGGGGAGTAAGTCCAACAAAAGATCACATATGAAAGTCGTCGCAGCGTTTCAAACGTTATTTGTATTATTATAAAAAAAAAAAGTTGGGAAGAGGGAAAATTTAATGTATATTTGTTAGCAACAATTAAAATTATCCCTAACGTAAGAACGATTCTGAGCGTAGTTCAGTTGCTAGTGTTGCTTTGTCAACAATGTCTATGTCATACTATGGTAAAATAATTACATAATATGTATTATATATATTCTTTAATACAATTTTAATAATATTGTACCTATTTTCCCGTTTTTCCCGGTTTTCCCGTGTTTTTCCCCGAATTTTCTCATTTATTAGGAAAACTCCTAAAAAAAACCAATAAATGACTTCTCCAGTCCGATTTCCTTTTGGAAAAGGCGTTACGCTTAGAAACCGGAACAAGATTTCTGGTAGAAAAGTTTGTCTACAGAAAAAAAAAAAATTGAAAAAATAAACACCATTGTATTAGACCATAGACTTCTTCGACCCACTCAGAATCTAAAACCGCGCAAACGAAGCGAAATACGCCGATTTTCGAGGGATCTACAGAATTAAAATTTCGGATTTCGGATTTACTCGGACGTCAACAAATCCGGATTTTTCCCATGGCTACCTAAATAAATTACAATATTATCGATAGGGGCAACTGTGTAAGTATACGTATTATGACGCGTGATACCTACTTTTAAACCGCTGTACTAAAATATACTGCATTACATATTATCTGGTATAAAGGCACCACACATCAGTTCAACAGTTGTACACTTTCTATGTACAGCTGTTGAGCCGTGGAGCCATGTGTCAATAACTGCATAGCCTGTACTCGCGGTATATTATTAGGTATATTGTAATATTATTATGCACGCGTAAAGTACACATAACCGTGACGGTGTCGTTATTTAATTTATAGTCCTTAATATTTTTATTGTGTTCGACGGCGAGCGATTCGATGTATGGCCACAAACGTATAGGTATGATATTAAAATAGCGGTTGGAAGTAACGCGGCATTTATTTTTTTCGATTTTTTTACCGACACTCAGTAGCGAACTGCTTTATTTTCGGTAAGTAGGGTTAAAATTTTGACGAAAATCACGACACGTCGCGACATTTCGAAACGTAACCGTATTTTGTTCAGAACCGTATTTCGTCATCCAACGATTTATGCCGACTTTCCGGCAAAAACAGTTGCGCGCCCATTTTGGTTTTATTTATTTCGAAAACGTTTTTTTTTTTTTGTTTATTTTATAGAATATCGAAACAAAATTATGAACTACCCTTATTACTTAATTGATGTTAAATTTCATGATGAATAACAAACATAGCGACATTCCTCTTGTTTTGACTGACTAGTGTGTAATATTGTGCTGCCATCATCGAAGTCGGAACAAAATTGTAGGTTTATAATATATAGTGGACAAACAGACAATATTTCATATTTATATATCGCAGGTGCCGGTAAAAAAGGTGTTAAGTCACCAAATTGTGAAAAATGAGTTATTTATACCGATAAAAACCCTAATAAATCTCTATTTTTCGTGTAAATAGTGTCAAGTCAATTTTTCCAATATATGAACGCGTTATTTCAATATGGATTTTTGTAAAGGTCATGATTTTTTCGTTTTTCACGAGTTTCAAGTTCTGTCGCCATACTGCGATAACTTAAACTATATAAGACACATTTTAAAATGCACCGTGTGTAAAAAAAAAAAGTTAAGCAAACATTTAAGTTATGTTTCCTGAATCTAGAGTCAATAACGTTAAGTCACGGAAAAGTTATTGAAATTAACGGGCAGTTTTTATTCTATAAATTGATTGAGAATAAAAAAAGCAGGCATATTTTGAACATTAAAACACAACAAATCCGTTAAACAATACACAGCACAACACGTCATGGAGTACTTCCAACCACTTTTTTAATATCATGCACATACGCTTGTCGCCGTATATCGAATCGTTCGTCGTCGGAACACATTCTGAAACATCGACACCCCTTTCACGTGCACCCGCATTATAAGATTGCCTAGTACTTCGGACGAACCGCCACCGTTGGAAATATGATAGGGGGAGACGGCCGAGGACGTTTGTGTGAGCGTCTCGTTTGCTCCCCTAAGCGTTTTTCATTGGCCATTTACGCCCAAAACATGTGTGGCTTCACATTTAGACCGTCGTTATATTACTGTATGCGTTTTATCGAAAACGTAATTGTTATTGTGGACACAGTGGAATCATTAGTGTAATACGCGGTCCGTGAAAAGGCGTTAAATACACACGTTTTGAAATCTGTCTTGTATATCGGCGAGAGAAATATACATGTTTTGGAACAACTCTTGTATGCAGCGTACCTGCATAATAGTAGAAAAAAAGTGCATACAATAATATGTAACGCCATGATGTTACCGGGGGGTGGGGGAGTGGGGGGATTGGCTGAGATGACGACTAATAATAATATAATATTGTGATATTGTGTAATGAGGGAGGGGACCCCCGGAGCCGATTTTCCGAAATGTCTCCGTGTAAAGACAAGACGGCCGTTTTCATGGACGAAAATGACTTCACGGGGCTGTACAGGGATAATATTCACTATCGACAGAATATTTTCAAGTTGATAAAACGCGCCATTTTACAGATAAAAACAAAAAACGGGTTTTTATTTTCGTTATATTTGACGTGGCGTACAATTTTAAAACAACGAAATTTACAGGGGGGTGTGAGCTCTATATATATATATATATATATATATGTGTGTATATGTGTTCACCCCTATTTTAACCCTCTGGCGTTATATAATACGCGTGCACACGTATTATTATTATTATGTTACAAACATATACGTATATTACGATCGCACTGCAATTATATTATATAGAAAAAAAAAAAATACTTACGTTTTTTTTTTCGTTGGCCTTCTCCACGTCGTCGAACAGGCGAGAAACCGCACAAGTGCGTGGTGTGCTGCAAGGCGTTCAGCCAGTCGTCCAACCTGATTACGCACCTGCGCAAGCACTCGGGCTACAAGCCGTTCCCGTGCGGACTGTGCGACAAGGCGTTCCAGCGGAAGGTGGACCTGCGCAGGCATCGCGAGAGCCAGCACCCCGGGTCGCCGGCCCAACAGTATCACATCAGCAGTACGACGGCCGCGGTGGCCGACGGGCCGGCCGCCGCCACCGCCGCTGTCGCTCCCGTCGTCCAGGCGGCCGGGTCCACCCGCGGCGGCAGCAGTGTCGCGGCCATCGTCGGCGGCGGCGGCGGCGGCGGCAGCAGCAGCAGCAGCTAGTGGCGGCCGCGCCGGAGGACCGCGTCGTTCCCGTCCGGCGGCGCAGTGCCGGCGGCCGCGATGTCGCGGTCCGTCGCGCACCGCCGTAACATCACGTCACGATAATAATATATTGTTAATTACGAATATTATAGGTAAAACAATAGCGACCGATAATAATTAATGCGACGACCGGGGAACGTCGCGCGGAATATCAATGATAACATTGTCAATTCGGTCGTTGTCTTTTATTTTCGGTTTTTTTTTTTTTTTTAAATATTTTTTTACTACACACCGACTGGACGATAACCGTCCATTGCCGTTGATATTATCGTTATAACGCGGGAGCGTCTCTCGTCCGAACACGTTTTATAATATAACAGTATTGTTATTGTTACTGCGGACGAGGTGGAGTTTTCGCGGGCGACCGTTGCCGAAACGCCGATCCGGACGATAGGGGCGAATTCGCCACGGCGTTTTCCGCGCATCGACGTGGACGGTAAAAAACCGGACAATGTCGAATTTTCATTGAGTAAATCCGATTTCGTGCCGTCAATCTCAATGCATCACGGTGGGTCGGCTGTAAACCGTCAAACTCAAAGCGTAAGGCGATCCGTGTCCGCGCGCGTAGTCGTTCGTCGATATTTTAATTTTCAAGCGACATGCGAGCGTGTGAATTTCATCGATTTTCCGCTTGAAAATCGAAATATCGGCGAAAAACAAAAAGGCCCACGTACAAACACCTGGAAACGTGCTTACCGACGTGAAAATCGTACAATGTGTTCTTGCCTTTAAGTGTCTGATAGTAACCCAATTCAACAGCACAAAATTGGATCTATCAAACGAACATTTGACATTTTCCAATTTTCAAAATTAGTCCGCAACATAGACATGAGATGAATAATCGTCCCCCCGTAGGAATTACGTCCGTTTTACGGGACACTAATAGTTATGCGGGTTTTTCGTATTATGGCGGTGGTACAGAAAACGATATATTCATTTAATATACATTTAAAAAAAAAACTAATTCTGAAAAAAAAACCGGCGTTACAATAACCCCGATGAAATAAACCCCTCGCCGCCATAGTTTACCCAGGGGATATAATGTAATTTCTCTAGTTAAATTTTACCGCGGAGTGGTAAACAGCACGGGGGTCAATATTCGTGGTTACACCGGAAATCCTTATAGACTAGATCATATATAACGAGCCGAAACGACCGATTGGTTGTCATGACGAATACGATAGCGTGATAATTATTTAGGACTGCCATTTATATCAGAATAATAACCGGGACATTCAATTTTAGAAAATAGTCCCTCCCACTCTAATTGTCAAATTAAGGCTTGAAAGTTTAAGCTTAAGGTTTGAAAGTACTTGATAGTTGTGATTATTTATAACGCCTGGAACCCGAAATGTGAATATCGAAACTAAATTCGATTATTTTTTGGTAAAACTGAAATTTTTCAAGACCCTTAGCATTATTTTAGGAAACCGATATCAACGGACCCGGCCGAAGATTGACGAATAATTGAACGAATGGCAGCCCTAATGTTATCGTGCATTTACGAAACGTCACTGTTTTATTATATCAACATGAGGAACAGTGGCGTGCCAACCCTATTGTATTTTTTTTCAGCTTTAGGTTAGCTTTTAGGCCCCCTTAAACCCCTTGACAAATCTTGGCTACGCTACTGCTGAGTAGTAAATAGTGTACTACATCACCATAGTTGTAACCTGACCACCAACTTTGGCGGTGCTGAAATCATGGACGCGTCAAATGCCCACGGAGACTACGCCCCTACAATTTCGTTTACAATTTTTCTATGCACAAATTAATCATAAATATTACTTCAACATTATTTTTCATACACACGTCATTGTCTGTATAGGAAATCTGTATTTTGTTCTGCTCATTAACCGTGAATAATACACGAGTAAAATATTAATTAGTCGTTACTTTGAAAAAGCTGATGGGGATTTTTTTTTGAGGGGGGTTGCTAATTTTAAACTCGGAGATGTTAAAAAAAAACCCAGAACCCCCTAGTTGCTCTTATGTACATCACTATGATATTAAATACCTGACGTTTGTATAATATGGAGATTATCTGGTCATCGGCAAAACAGCCGGCCCGAGAGTTCGTATTTACTCGTATTATATAATATAATGATCACCACTTCCCTTACCGCGATTATTCATTCGTTCCCGGTCGATATTATTTATCTCGTGTCTATATTATTATCGAGCATCTATATCCCCCGCGATAAGAATTGCGACGAGTTTATCGAAAATATAATACCATGCGGATTACTATGTTATTATCACGCCTGTGATGCATTCGGTGTTTCGCAAACAAATGTGTCGGCGCGTTCGATAGTTCGCAGTTGAGCGACGTTCGTACCTGTACAAAACCAAAAAAATTGTCCAAAAAGATTACGGTAAAAAAAAAAAAAAAAAACGAAAATCAAAAACGATATTTTATTGACGACGACCGAACGGATAAACGAAAATACTCTCTATAAGTATAACAATAATCGTACAATATATTATTATGCACGTGCGTGTAGCGTCTAGTCCGTCCATAAATATATGCTTACCAAACGATTCTAGTGTGAATGTAATCATGTAGCCTCTTATAAATTTGTTTTTTTACATAGAGGTGTACGCATTATAGTGTACTATTCTGAACCCTCCCCCTTTCCCAAAAATCTAATAGTATAATATAGATATTTAAGTATAACATATAGTATTAATATTAAAAAGGCTGCGCGGGAAAAAAAAAAAACGAATAATATACGTATTTGAAAGACAATGTTACGAATTTTCGAAATTACGGTTGTTTATCAACAGCGGCCGCAGGGAAGTGTGAACGTCGTGGTAAAACGAGACAGGCACAGCGACTGAGTGGGACTGCGAATCGGGGCCGCGCGTTTTACCCATATATGTGTTAAGTTTACGCGTAAAAAAATAATCTGTATTCTGTTTAAAACATAATCTATGTTCGTTGATCGACGATCACAATTTTCACGTGTTCTCTTCCTTATTGTTTACGGTTATTATTAATTTAGTATATTTATAGAACGCACTCGTATTATGTCGCCCCGGGTATCAGGGAGTAGGTGCATGGATCGAATAATCGAATTAAAACCCCGATTTTTCAGTGAATATAAATACGTTATACAGCTTCTTATACCTCGGCTCCCCTGCGTTCTGTCCCGCATTCCGCGCCACCCCCTCAACCCCCCCCCCCTAACTAGCTATACAATATCATCGCGCGGATACCGGATTTTACTCGCATAATGAATAATAATTATACACACACACACACATATATTATGTTTTTCGGTTCGATTTTCTCGCGTGCACCTATAAATATATTTACATATTATTATACTTATTATTATTACACCTGCAACAGTGAGCGGCGGCGTCCGGCGGTGAAACGTTTAGATAATATTATTGTCCACCGCCGCCGCCGCCGTCGCAGCCGCCCGCTATTGTCTCCCGGGATACGCGTAATAATAACGTTACGTGTAACGTGCCGTCGTCGGAATATTATAACCTGTATAATAATAAATTGATACGAGTTTTTTCTATTATTTTTTTTTTTTTTTTTTTAAAAAAATATTCACCGGTCGTTTTTCGTACGAAAAAAAAAAAACCGTTATTATCGGCGCGTAGATTTATTATGACCGGACTGCGGTAAACATGTGCGCCGTCCCGTGATCAGAACAGTTGTCGCGGACGTGCTCACGCGCGTAACGCGTGCATTAAATTATTCCGGCGTGTGCTTTGTCGAGGCGGACGGACAGCGAGCCGGACGCGGGTACACGCTGCGGTTTTGCGCGCGTGCCGAGAAAATTCCCGCGGAGAAACACACGGGGATTGGTGACCGGCGCGTGTCCTAACGCGCGCACATCCGCAGTTGTGTGAGGCGTCCGTTCGGCGGGACAACAATAGTATTTATCGCATAGGCGTGACTTAGACCCGAACAGCGTTGTTTTTTATCGGGCCGGGGGAGCTTTCTCTGCAGAATTTCCCCCGAGAAAAGATCCCACGCAGCGCGGTATTCACTTTCGATAACACGCATCGCGTCGCCTATCGGGCCGCTCGCCCGATATTATAGTATGATATTATATTTGTTAATTTTTTCAAAAAAAAATTTTAACAATAATAATTGTTAAAAATTCATACCTCACCTCACCCCTTGTGACACGATTATTCGTCCGCCACTAACGGGAGTACTAAGCCTCCTCGACCGTCCCTCTAATGTACCCTCTTCCCCGATTGCGCGCCCTGAGTACCTATTGCAGCGTATAACTATTTGTTTCCGCTACAAAAATCGCGTTTTCGGCCATCTTAATAATCTTTTATATACGATTATTGTTACTTTTTTTTTTTTTATATATATTATACTTTTATAGAATCGACGAAATCGAATGTAGCACGTTATATTGTAAACACACACACACACACAAACACACAAACACACACACACACACGTACGCACGCACGCAATAATATTATAATGCAATCTTGTAATCGCAATATCATAGTTTTAAGGACGTCATAAAAAAAAAAAAAAAAAAAAAAAAAATTGTTAAAAATACAAATAATATACAGTTTTGTATACTTACAATGTTTGTTGTGCCCATATACAGAGTTATATAAATTATATATTATTATATTTATATTATACATATTATTATAATATGCAATCGTCAATTTATTTATTTAATATAATATATTATTATTGTAATAGTTCCTTTCACTGCGATTTATTATTTATATTTTATTTATTTATTTTTTAGTTTAGTCGTTCAAAATTATTGTATTGTATCTTATGTATATATTATATACTACGTTTTTATTATGTGCAAATTTACTTTTTTTTTTTTTCTTTTTTTTTAATTTTATCGTTTATTAATCATTGTACTACGTTATTCAACATTATTGTACAAACACCACCGAAGAAAATTTTTTGTCATTGTCACTATAACGTTAGGTATATTACATTTTGGGCCACGCACGTTGCCGAAAATCACGCACAGTGAAGATAAAAAAAATAATAATAATAATAACAAAAAAAAAAAAACCACACACACTCTTTTACTAAATCATACAATATTATATACCATTTTAAACAATTTTTTTTTTTTTTTTTAAATATATTACACGCGGTACATTTTTGTGCGTTTAATCGACAAGAAACAAGAAAAAAAAAAAAATTGATTTTGAACCGTATAACATAATATACATATATTTTTAATGACTGCAAACATTACTTTTGTGTATTCACATCGTATCGCCTTCCTTCCTTCCTCCCGTCCGCCGTTCCCGCCTTCTCGCAACCGATTTCACCCCGTTGTCGGAGTCACACAAACGCGTACGCGTGTGCATCATACACACGCGCGCGTGCACATACGAAAACGGAACGACGGGTGTTGTTCCCACTTGCCTTTTCTTTTCTCTTTTCGAACCGAAATTACGTAATCGCCAAAGCGGTCGTTCGCCGCGCCGCAAGTGTATGCGCGCGCGCACGTACATGCCGTGCGCACGCTACGCGGGCGCGCAGCGGTAATAACAACAACATTATAACGTCTTTTGGAAGTCGGCGGCTGCAGACACGCGCCCGCCCGCCCGCAGTCGTCCACGCACAAGCGACACCTGTCGCCGGGGTGCCCGCGACGTCGCGTTATAAAGTCACCTGCGCGTCTTGTGCGTGCACCGTACGCGCGCCGTTTCTTACACACACACACACGTAGGCGCTCCCCGTACGCGCGCACGTACTCCGCGGCGGCCAGGTGCACAGCGTAACGTAACCGCGCGCGCGCACGGCAGAAACCCGTGTCGCGCACGAAACGCACGGTGACCGAACGGCGGCGGCCGGCACTCGCGACGAGCGCCGCGCGACGCATCGTTGTACGCGCCGCGCGTTATCGCACGGCGGCGCATAGGCGTACCGGTTGCGCAGAGCGCTGCGAATCGCGAAACGCTCGACGACGGACGAGGTTGACCGTTGACCGTTGACACTGCCGCGATTCCGGTTCCGCGCCGGGTCGCGAGAAGCGCGCCCTCAATCCGCCGTTTGATTCGAGGCCCCCGGGGCCTTGATCTTCCCCTTTGACGGGGCGTCGACCACCCATCCACCCACCCCCCCCCCCCCCCCCCATCCTCCCCGGCGGCCGATTTCGGCGTCGAACCAACGACATAACCCACTCGCGCTCGGCCGAATAAAATAGCGCGTATACAATATTCCGCCGACGCGGTACGGAAGGGGGCGAATTTCGCCGGAACGCGTAGTTTTGGACAACAATAAACAACGATAAATAACGACAAGTAATGATTCACGTTTGTAGCCGATAGCCGTACCTATAACAACGACAAATTAGACTTTATCGCAATACGCGTATTATTGTCGTCATCTTTGCGAAGTTTTCACTATTTCAATTTTTTAAATTTTTTTTCGACAAAATACAACGCAACTCAATTATTATTGTCGTTAAAGTATTTAGTGTTTGGAAGGAACAAGTTATCAAAGGAAAAGCACATGAAATGAAATTTTTTTTTTTTTTTGATTGTAATGAAATATTGTTGCTTTCAGTATACAAATAAAAATTTAAACTACCTTGCGTCTTATACCGTTCATATTTTCCAAATATAACAGTGGATTTTTTTCTTGGTTTTGTTTTTTTTTTTCTTTTTAATTTGGAACGAGAAATGAGCACTTCATTTTTCAAAGGAATGACAAAGGAACGAATTACTTTTTAAAAATATTGAAAATATTGTATTTATTAATTTATAAGAATAAAAAAAAAAAAAGGGAATTTGCTTAAAAATTTACCTCCCTTATTTTACGGCAGGTGTATATTATGATCGTGTATACCGCAATATCACGATGTATCAGTTGAGGGAAACTGGTTCATGTTCCTTTGATAACTTTTATATCTGTGTAACATTGTTAAAAAATCACGATTTTGGTCACCGTCTTGGTTTTTTTTTTTTCTATCTGTAAACGGATAGAACACGATTGCGTATGTTTTACGATAGATTAAAGAATACTTATGAATGGGTACTCGAAAAAATAAATAAATTCAACACGATTGCGTACGAATTCTTCTGCAACGTTGTCGTTTTATCTAAACTGTAGATTATTATTCCTAACAAAATATATTTAAATAAATAAAATCATAGAATTAAAGAATTAATTATTTTAAAATACCTAATCAATCTATCACCTTTTACTTTTAAATATTTCAATTGTATGGATATTATACTGATCATAAGCCTTTATAATATTTTGAATTCAAATAAAATACTATTTTTTCATTTTCTTTATTTCCTCGTTATCAATCAATTGTATACATCAGACCATTAGAGAAAGGCTTAAAGACCAAAAACCAAATGAATAACAACACTCTATTTCGTCAAATTTACATCTATATACACTCATGCTACGAAGAACTATTAAAAATATTATTAATAAATATTATATTTGTCATGATCCCGAAAATATAATTGATTATACATTTTTAAGTTGGCAAATTATAGCTATGTTTTTACTTTTTATCTTATCTAGATGAAAATTTATATATTTCAAAGTTATCTAAGACAAAAACCATATATATTTTATAATTATCTATGGATAAATTAATATACCAAAAGAAAATAATAATACCCGATAATACAATTTTCTCTCCATAACAGGAAATATTAAAATAAAAAACTGTTAAGGTTTATTTTTGGTTGAAAATTTGAAGTTACATAACGTTCGTGATTTACACCCTTTGCGGTTTCAGAATTATTTTAACGGTTTAATACAATGTTTATCTCCCTGCTATAATGTTCTCGATAATAAAACGATGGTTTAAAAATAATTGTCTTCTTTAGTTTTTAAATCTAGATAAATTCCACTTATCTTTTATCTTATTCGGGACGATTGATATTTTTGCTATCCTTTACCGTATCCAAATGATTTTGGCACAATTTTATTATATTTTATTTTTTTCTAAATACATGTATACATTCTTTTAATTCGCGTCTCAATACTGAATGTGTATTACAAGATTGAATTCTAAACCAACTGTTTCAGAATACAGACAGTGCCGGTGCATGTTTTTTTGAGACCTTAGACAATGCTTTTGTACACCTAACTTATAATGATTGTACACCTATATGATATAATTTACCGCGGGGCTCGTTAATTTCGCAAACAAGCGCGGGACCCTGGACTTATGTCCCATTTGTCCTCCTCTAGCGCCGGCTCCGAATACAGATACATCAATTATTTTAACTATAGCGCCCCCGTGTTTGCTTTATACATGAATAATATGTTCTATATTTGAATACTCGGTGTGTGTGTTTACACGTTTTACGGTCGGGGAGACAAAACGTCCTGAATCCAACTGTAACATTTTTTATTTTTTTATTTTGTTTTCTTACTAAACGTTTTCTAATCAAAATCGTATATTATTTTCCGGTTTTCAAAAAAATAATAATAGTTATTTATAATTATATTTAGAATATTTTCTAACATCTTGCACCTGTTACGTCCGTTTTGAGCATAGGTTTGTGTGCTGTAATAATTTAAATAACCGTTTATTTTAATTATCTAAAAAAATTAAATCGAAACCGTATTATACATAATATTATACTACAATTTACAAAAATTCTCGAGGTTTATTGACGTGCCGCATGCTTCGACTCCCCTCGAACTCGGCGCCTTCAACACCTGCAGCAGTCCTCCGTTACAAGTATACGTGTTTTATATACTATTATAAGAAATATTATTATTTTTCTATTTTTTTTTTTATTTTTCTAATATTTTAAATACGTCACGTACAACGAACGACGAGTTGTTGCCGACAAGTCAAACACATACACATGCCGGTACATTATAATTATAAAATATGTAACATTATAAAGTGTCCAATGGTGATATGACAAATACAATAACTTATATTTTGTTCAATATAATTTGAAACTTTGTCTTTTTTTTTAAATACCTATTTACGAGAGCCTTACACTATGATTCTTATAAAATTCATTATTGTTTTTAGATTCTAAGAGGAGTTTTATTTGGTGATTATATTGGTTTTACGATGTTTATTCTTTTTTTTTTTTTATGTGTGAACACTTTTTCTACCAGAAAATTAACTCCGGTATATACGATGTAGACTCTTCTTTGAAAGGAAATTTTCTTGGGTGGTACTTTATGCAGGTCGTTTTTCGGTTTTCTCAGAAGTTTTTTCATCAGATGTGAAAACCTAAAAAAAACTGTGTAAATGTACAAAATATATTAGTAAAATAAAATACTATAATTTTATTTTCTGTGGATAACTTTTCTACCACCAATATTATTAGTGCAATGATAGCACTTTTTCTAAAAAGAAATCTGACTTTAGAGAGGTTGTTTTTCAATTTTCCCAGGAGTTTTATCAACAAATATGAAAAACAAAAAAAAAAAAACGGAGGAAAAACGGGAAAATCAGTACAATATTTAATAAATATTATTAACGAAAATATATAATGCCTATTTAATTATTATACCATAATATGACATATATATTGTTGACAAAGCATCACTATCAACTGAACTCCGCTCAGAATTGTTTTATCATTGCTTACAGGTACATCAAATTATTTATAACAGTGGCTACACCCGACTCCATTATCCTAGGACGTATTTTTGATTATTATACCACCTGTGATCGTAACTATATTTTAGTATTTATATATATATTTTTTTTGATAATTTTTATAATATGAGCAATACATTTGTTTCAGATAACTAAAAAGTAAAATACAACATTTTATATTGCCTATTTGCAAAGTCAGACTTCGAAATTCCAGAGTTATTTTGCTACTTTTGTGTTTTAAGGGGTCTATTCGATTATTTCACTTTCCTATCAAATAAGAATTAACTAAATTGTAACCAATAATTATTAATTTTGGTTTTCCACATTCGATAAAAATGTTGGAAAAGTTTTAACAAAATATTGTAATGTTACGTTTGTAACGATCTTCTTTTAGATTAAATGCACTGTAAGTTACGAATCCTGATTATAACTATTTATTAGTAAAAGTTAAAAAATACTACAAAATGCAATATAAAAATGAAAAAATTAGGCGTAATAAAAGTTTCAAAACTGCTGAGTTCATATTGTTACGCATACGATTCAATTATTTTGTACCGCGGTGGACGTAATCATTTCATGGACAGAATCGTTTTGTAAGTAATGGTTTATCGTTGTTTACAGATACGAATTGATTTTCCCTCTATATCCTGCTTTCCTAACTTCTCACCAACAACAGTGATTACACCCATTTCCATTATCCTAGGACAACTATTTTTCATTTTTGTTTACAAAATCATATACATAGCCATTTTATTAATTTATTTTGTAACATCATTTTGGCATTATATTACTCTGAATCGATAATTTGCTACAATATTTTAATGTTTACGATAGTTTAAATTCGTTTCTTGGTTTCCGCTAAATAATATCAATTGATTCTCCAATTTGTCAATGAGAAATAATTTTGAAAACGATTTTTGGTAATATCAAAAATTAAAGAGAATTAACGACCTATTCCCTTGTAAACATTTGTAAAACCAAAATATTGTTTCGAAATAGATAAATGTATAAGAAAAAAAAAATGTTTTTTAAACATTTATTTAAATTTAAAACAAATATACAAAATAAAAGAATCATATAGCGCGAGGCTCATCAAAAAGTATTTTTACGAAAAAATATCGAACAGAACAACAAAAGTTATTGCGTTTTTTAGATCTCCGTGTGACATCCTGTAGTACCCATATAAGTATTTATACGAATTATCGTCGAGGGGGTTGTGGAAAACCGTTACCGGGTCGGAATAATTGTTACAAAACGTACGGGCGCAATTTATACTAACACTCTGAGCAAAATGAAGGGGGTCGGGCGGGAATGACGACGATGTGTGCATCATACACACATATGTGCAGGCCTGCGTACCTATATACCAAGGGGTGGAGTGTGCGTCAGTTGTCGGATATCTCATTAAAATCGTTTTCGTTCATACATATATAATATGCCTAAACTTATATTACGCGTCAGTAAATATACTGCAGAGATGTGCTAAAAAAAGTAGGTAAATTTACCGGTAAAACGGTAAATCAAAAAAAATAAAATTTTTTGGGTACCTACATACTACACAGCTATTTATTACACGTTTATAATTTATAAAAATACACGTGTACACGTGAAATTAAAAATGTCGTGCTAGAAACGGTGTAGTCCAAAATTACTGCGTAAGTCACAAATACCTATAGACGCGAAAAGATAAATATACGTGAATTTAAACTTTAAAATAATCAAAACAATACTATTAATGGTAAAAATTGATAGGTAGGTAATATAGGTATCAGAAAACAAGTTTGATTACGGATCACGTGAATATCAATCACGGGATTCAAGTATTTTGTAAATTCACACGAGTGAGATCGCACAATTCACGTGTTACGTGGAAAACTTGAATATCCGTGTACCAGTAAAACCAGTACCGTGTACACAAGTCCAATAAAACAAGTGCTCTATGGAAACCTTTATGTTGCATACGTTATTCCTTTTAAGTTTCTATCTGAACCAAGGTGGATATACAGGTTGTCCCATAAAGATTAAGTCCTTGAATATCTCCGGAGATAATAAAAATTGTTTTTTTTTTTTTATATATTACTCACAGAGATGAGGACTAAAAAATATTTATATTTGAATACAATTTTTTTTTATTTTATTATTTTCTGAAGATTTTAAGATAGCTATTCAGTAGAATTTATTTTTTTAAGATTTTAATGTATCACATATTTATATCCTATGAATAATTTCTAATTAACAGCCGTTTTAAATTCTTCTAAACCGTGTGAAAACCGATGTTATCTAGGAAATAAATTGCCTTACCGCAATTTCATCAAATTTGAAAAAACGTAAAAAAAACTAGGAAAATATAAGAAATGTAGGTATTAGTTAAAATATATTACGGCCTTCTTTTTTTCTGTGAACAACTTTTCGACCATCAATTTTGCTCCAACTTTTAATGATAACAATGTTTCTAAAAGGAAATTTCATTTTAAATAGGTCATTTTTCAATTTTCTCAAGAGTTTTCCCAGTAAATATGAAAAACCTGGATAAAACATGGGAAAACCGAGTAAAACGTAGGAAAACTGGAAAAATCGGTACAAAATTAAACATATATTATTAAAGAAAATATTTAAAGCATATTTAATTATTTTACTATAAAATATATATTGTTAGCAAAGAATCACCATCATCGTTTTTCCGTAAGCAATGGTTTATCGTTGTTTACAAGTATTGGTACATATCTATAACAGTGACTGCACCCGTCACTATTATCCTAGGACGTCTTTTTTTATTAATTTATTAATTTGATTTTTTTGGCTATAATGTCGGGGGATTGGAATCCCGGAAAAGAATCCCCGTAGAAAAATTCCCCGGAAAAAAAAATCCCCTCGAAAAAACCACCGGAAAACGATTCTCAGGAAAAATTCCCAAAGTAATTATACTGTCAAAATTGTATGTACAAAAAAAAATTAAATATATGTTAATCATCAATGGTTTGAGTGTATAATGCGCACGCAATCGTTAGAAATAAAAACAATAATAAATAATTAAAAAAAATTAATAACAATGTCGTATCAGTCAGTAGTTCGCTCGCGTATATTATAGGACACTGCTGTAAAAAGAAATCTAACGTATTTTCCCGATTCCACCTATTATCGCTCCGAACAATTGATTTTGGATAACATAGCTTATGGCATACGGATAACTGGCAACTAAAATTATAGTAATGCTGGCTTCCCTTGAAAGAGCATGTAGTCCTAGTAATTATATTCAACAAATTATTTTTCCGGGATGTTTGTGGTTTCGTTTGTAATCTGTCGACTGAAAAACCGTACGGATGACAATGATTGGACGATAATTTGTACACATAATGAAATTGAAGTAAACGGTCTGTAAACTGTTATTATTATTGACAGTATTAGTTTTGGGGATTATTTTCCCGGAGATTTTTTTTTTCGGATTACCGGGGGATTCACGGACGTTCTCGTTCCGCGGTACATTGCGAGAGATGCGTGAACGCGGTATTTCGGCTCGGGAAAAAAAAAAAAAAATAAATAAATAATAACAACCCTATCGGGGGAGTGTCGAACCGCCGGTTCCGACTTAACGGGGTGTACACGAAAAACGGGAAATACCGTGAGTTGAAAATACATCGAGCGACGATGCGAACCGCGTCTTGCAATAACGGTCGGGGGAAATGAAAAACCGTGTATTACGCGGCGGAAGGGGAGGGGGGTGGGAGGGGGGGGAAGGGCGCGCGTACACCGGCGGCAGCAGCAGCAGCGCCAACAGTCTGCGCGGTCCGACGGGCGCGGGCGAGCTCGTGCGGGCCGGCAGACAGCTACCGCGACGGTACGGCGGGCCGATGACTGACGGAAAAAAACAATCGACCTAAAAAAATAAAAAAAAAAAGCAAACGGTAACACATACCTAAGCGCATAATATATATATATATATATAATATGTATACGCGTGTATAAAGACGACTGGTATAATGACGGCGCGAGCGAACTGGTCGGACGAGTGTCATGTGGGATATACGCGTCGGGTAGCCGCCGCCGGGGCACGTGCCTCTATCGCGACAGATGGCGTTCACCTGGCGCTCGTCGCTCGCCTCCTCTCTCGGTCGCCCGCGGTACCTACCTGCGCGCGTTTTATCAACACAAACCCCCGTCATTAGTGCGCGTCTCCGCGTGTTATACCTATATAATAATGATAATAATAATAATAACGAATAACGATGATGATAATAATAATAATAATGGTAGGAAGATACGATATTCAAGTATATATATATATATATATATATGTATGTGTGTGTGTACGCTATAGAGCACACCACGGTCGCAACGATACGCACGCAACTCGTAATTTTTTTTTCCGTTTTTATTTCTCTCTCCCCCCCCCCTTTTTTTTCCGTTGTCTTCCGAAAGAAACCGTGTAAATACGTTATAAAAATACAACGCCGCGAGCGCGCGCGTGTGTGTGTGTGCACGCGCGCGCGAGTATAGGTATATACCTACGTGTGTTATCCACGCGCTACGGTATATTATCGGGTACGGTATTTCGGCCCGCGCGTATGGCACGGGCGGCGCGCGGCAGACGCGACGTCGCGGTCGTCGCCGGGATCGCGCGGCGAACAGACGGAAATCACGGGATTTTTTTTTTTTTTTTCCTTCCTTTTTTCGTTTATCCCGTCACAGGTCACCGACCCGAACGGCACGGCGCGGCGTAGCTCTTGTTACAAACGCGAAACTAAATTATTATCGAGGAATACCCCCCCGATAGAACGCCGCAGCCGCACGATGACGTGCCGTCTTGAGAGCGACGTCACGCCGGTATCTACTGACTCCGTCTCAACAAACGCGTGACGTAGCGAATTTGCGATCAGCAAACGACACATTTTGTGCCGTTAGTATTAATGCTAATGTGAAATGATCTATTACTAAACCTGGATGTAAGAAGGTTTTTCACAGTGTCCTAGCGTTGATGTTCTTTCGATATTTATTTTCAAGTGAAATATATTCATTTTAAACTGTGATATTTCACCTAATCATATCTCGCTTAAAAATTTAAACATCGGAATAACATCAACGCTAAGACACTGCTGACACACGTTCTTACGCCTAAGTTTAGGAACAGATCAATTATAATATTAAAACCATCGGCACAGAATGTGGTCTACTAAACACAAATTCGCTATGTCGCACGTTTATAAGACGGAGACAGTAGATGCCAGTGTGGCCGTCCTCTTGAGGCGGATTTCCACGACGTGTGACGGCGCGTGGCTCGGCGAATTTGTCGCGGCGCGCTTGTTGTACCGGGCCTACTCACTACTCGTGTGTTCCTCGACGAGCTAGACTATCAATCAGATGAACAATCCGATGGATTTCGATGTTCCTCATTAAATTATATTAATCTAATTACTAATCGGATCGCTTCTCAATGCATCGGATCACCAATCAACAAAATAGTCGGTTTGCTAGACGATGGAAATGTGTTATCAAAATTATGTGGCGTTATCAACATTTAGCCATAACTTTTTTTTCCCCGCATTACATTTTAATGTCTTCATTAAATTGAATGCCAATATTTCATTTATTTAATATTTATATTATAAACTAATTTAATATAATATAATACAATTATATATTATCAGGTCGACATCTATTATCAAATAATTGTTTAGATCGCATCATAGAGCATTCTGCGTTTTAATATAAATCGGTGTTCCTTAAAAATCAATCAGATCAACAATCGGGTGTTTTGTCTGATTGATAATCGAGGTTATCGAGGAACACACAGTATACGAGTATGTATGCTCGGCCTTACACGAGTCTGCAACATCTACACCAATCTGAACGTTTTACTACGTCTAGAGTAAGTAAATATACGTTTTCTGTCAACATTTTAAGTCACTACAAATATTTCAAACTGAATTACATTGAAAAAATAAAATTTAAAATAATAAAAGAACTATTTTCGTTCATTTTATCGTTCTTTCTATGTATTTTTCGGATTTGTTCAATTATTAAAAACACTGCAAAGAAAATCAAAAAACGATTTTCGTAGTCTCCAACGAGATTGAAAATTCAACAAAAATGATCACTTGATGTTTTTCTATTGGATCAATATTTTATGGTAGAAAACATAAGCCGTAAAAGTTTAAAATAATTAAATCGTAACGCCATAAATTTGTCAGTTTTAATTTTACGTTTATTTTTCCAGTTTTTCCCAATTTATTATATAAGTACAGAGAAAATCAAAAAACAAATAACTCATAACTTCTTAATGCTGACAAACAGTATTTGCATTGCACAATGTGTCATTGACACTCCGTGTGTAGAACAGTCCCTTATCTAAACAAAATATGTCCTCATTAAAAAAACTTATAGTTAAACATTAGGTGAATAGTAGTAATAAAATAATATAATACGTCGGTAATTTAGTACATCAAAAAGGAAAAAATACATCAAAATTTTATCCGTTTTTTAAACAAAACATTTATTAATAGATACTTAATATTTTGTTAATGATAGATATCTATTTTATAAAGAAAATTTACTAACAAACATTTAGTATAATAAAAAGGATGAAAATACACTAAAAAATTCAATCCAAATTTTCAATTTCACAATCTTTTCTTTTATAATCTCTTTAATCTTTTAATTTTACAATTATTTAATTCAACAAATAATAATTTAAATTTAAATTTCAACAGTTTTCAATTTAATAATAAAGGAAACATACATATGTTTTTTTAATCTGTTTTACAAACAATATAATTATTAATACCTAAGTAACATTTTTATTCATGGTAATTATCGATTTTACAAAGAAGAGTCTAATATATAGGATTTTGTTTTTGTTTTTTTTTTTTTGTTTTATTATTATTGTTGTATATAAATACCTATATTTATAATGTGTCATTGACACTCGGCAAATACAACACAATAATAAATCATTGCTAACGAAAAGAACGATTCTAAGCTCAGTTTAGTTGATAGTGATGCTCGGTCAACAATATACATGTCATATTATGATAAAATAATTAAATATACATTATATATTTTGTGTAATAATATTTGTTTAATAATGTACTGATTTTTCTGTTTTTTCATATTTGCTGGGAAAAACTTCTAAGAAAATCGAAAAATGACCGTCTTAAAGTACCTTCCCAATAAAGTTTAATTATAGAAAAAGTTCTATTATTATAAATCGGAGCAAAATTACTGGTAGAAAAGTTGTTCACAGGAAATAAGAAGGCCTTAATATTTTTAACTAATACCTACATTTCGTACATTTTCCCGTTGTTCCTCAGTTATTTTTTCGGTTTTTCACATTTATTGAGAAATCTCCTATATTTTCTATATAGGCAATTAATTGATGTAAAAATTGAACGGAAAATGACAAAATGCACTGAAATATCAAACCTTTTTTTATTATTTTTAAAATCTAATCGAATGTTGGTTACCAATAATTTTCCATAATTTATTATGGTGATATTGTAAAATTTAATATTTTCTAAAATTTTATCTAGTTGGCACTTTAGGGAAATAATTTTTTGATTTTCTAATTAGATTTCATGATAATCAATAAAAACCGGAAAAATATGTAAAATAAAGACTGAAAAATTTATGTTACGATTCTTTATTTTCAGTTTTTACATTATGTGTTTTCTACTAGAAATATTGTTCCAATAAAAAAATTACTAGAGATCATTGTTGTTGAATTTTTAATTTAGTTAATTATTAAGAAAGTCGTTTTTTGATTTTCGCTTAGTTTTTTTCAAAATCGAATTTTTTTTTTTTTGTTATTAATCAGTTAAACATATTTATAGAAACTTGACATTTAGACAACAATTTCAATTTTCTTTTTAAAACGTGGTAAAATTGTATAAAATATTTTAGCGATTTTTGATACATTAAATTATCAGTCCCATTTTTTTTTCTTTTACCACTAAATAATTGTTGCTTATTGAAAAAAAAAACATCATAATAAAACCAATAGATTCCACGCTACGATCCGAATATAAAAACAGTATTTCAAGAGAACTACGACAACGGTTAACTGTATTCGGGGATAGGCGTTAAATTATTTATCTTTTTAGGTTTCATGTTATAAAAAAACTTTTTAAGAAAAATTTTTTTTAAATGGTCCAAAATAAAGAACGAATTAAATCGGAACAGGCGAAGTACTATAGTATATAAAATTATAATAATTTTATATTTACTCATATTTGCATACAAATATTTCAGATAATTTTCTGTTACCTTATTACTGGTCTATGCCTCAACTATCAGCCATCCCAAATCGTCCGTTTTAGTTTCTATACATTTCAAACATTCAAAATACCCTCATACCACCCATGAGGTAAAAAACCTAAAATAAATACTATTTATAACAATTTTTAATCAACGTGAAAGTTAAATTATTTACTGAAGCTGTGTATTTGTACAATGAATTCGAAAAATTATAAAAATTATTTAGGTATGATATTTTGCTATAGATAGGTACAATGTACATAACATATTGATACCAAGTACATAATTTAGTAGAGGCCAACGGAGGAAATTGCCCCACCATCAAAGCTCGTAAAATAGTTTATCTTTTAATTATAATTGCAAATTAAAAACGATTTTGAGAGAATTCCAGCGGAAGTCTATAATAAGAAAGTGGTTGTGTAGCTATATTGCTATTAATTTGTATCTTTTATATTTAAAATGCCGCATTGTATTTTGAAAAATATACCACCTTTAACAAAAGAAAATATAAATAGGGTTTTTTTTAAAGCAAATTACAACAAAAATACTAAATTAATGTTCTTGCATAAATATTCTCGTTTTCCTGTGTTTTTTTCTAAGTTGTTTGATTATTAAAAAAAGTACAAAGATTATAAAAAATGAAATCTCGAATTAAACAAATTTTGTTACCAAAACCGAACCTTCCAGTCGATTAATGAAGGAAGATTTCTGATAAAAAAAATCGTTTAAAGATAAAAAAAAAAATGTTTTAAAAAGCATACATAATAGTTACTAAATATTCCTCTTTTTGCTCAGAATTTAAAAATGATTTTTTGAAAAATCAATATAATATAAATTGTATTAATGTTACCTTGATAATTTTGGTGTAGCTAGTAACGTTATACCTACTCGAAGTCATCTTATTTTGCCTATTCGGCACGCCTGGCGCACATCGTGTAAATAGGCCCCACGGACAAAACCACTATTATTTCATTATGACATTTTGTCTCCAAAAAGTAAAACTGAATTAGAACTGTTAATAATAAATTTTCATCCCCTATATACAAAAAAAAAAAATATATTTTATTTATTCACTCTACAAAATTTTCAAAATAAACATTCTGTAAAAGATATTATTCTAAAAATTGTAGTGTATAACACATTCAAATTCGATGAATAGTTTCTTAGTAATTCAATAATAATTATAATCACTGCACGGTAATTCGTTATCGCAACAGTAGTTTATTGAACATTAATTCTTTTCACACTTTTTTCTAGAAATTAAAATGGATATTACTAAGAAACTATTCATCAGATACAAATGTGTGATACATTATAATCTTAGATTATGAGTGGAGCGAAGAAGCTTATAGTTTTACAAAAATGTTTATTTTTTTTTTTTTTTTTTTATCTGTGCGCAACTTTTTTACCAGCAATTTTACTCCAACTTTTAATGATAGCAATGATACTTTAGAGAGGTTATTTTTCGATTTTCTCAGGAGTTTTCTCATACAGTTTTTAAAAACCTGGATAAAACATGGGAAAACCCGGAAAATCGGTTAAACATTAAATAAATAATTTTAAAGAATTTATATAAAGCCAATTAGTTATTTTACTATAAAATTATATATATATATATTCTTGACAATGCATCATTATCAACTGAACTCCGCTCAGAATCGTTTTTTCGTTATCAGTGGTTTATTGTCACTCACAGGTATACATTAAACTATCTATACAGTGGCTACACCCGTCTCCATTATCCTAGGACGTCGTTTTAGAATAATATCTTTTACAAAATGGTTATATTAACATGATGGTGCCACTGTATTATAAGAATTGTATTTATTAGTGGCAATAATTGTAGGTGATATAACTATTATATATAATGCATATTATATTCGTACTATATATTATAATAATTCCATATCAGCAAAAATAAATTGATTTGTAACTTATTCTGTAAAAACTGTAAAGCATATTATTTTTGCATGATGCATTCTCTGTTGGTCTGTATATTTTCGATTCTGAGCGGAATAAGGACTGTATTGGTTTTACATTTACAATGATGTTTATTTATTTTTCTGTGAATAATTTTTCTACCTGAAATTTTACTCTGATTTTTTCTGAAAGGAAATTTGAATGGAGTGATACTCTATTGAGTCTATATTTTGATTTTCCCAGGGGTTTTCATAATAAATGTGAAATACTGGGAAAAAACGTGGGAAAACAGGAAAATGTATGGAATGTATTTTTTTTTAAATATACCACCGTAATTTAAAATCGTTTCAAATTACGGCTATTCAAAATATATATATAATCGAACTTCACTCTGAATCATTTTTGTTGGCAATGGTTAATCTTTTCGTACAGATGTACATCAAATTTCCCCTCAACCCTCCCAACTTCTTGCATATAACAGTGGATCACCCGTCATACTAAGTATGTCCGTTTGTTTTTTCGATCGTATTTGAACGGATATGCTTATCAAAAACCATAATAGTTATGAAAAAACAGTATAACATGTATTTTATATGACTATAGTATTATTTTACCATCACAAAGCTCGTTAAATGAAATTAAATAAACACGTGGTGAAAAAGTAAATGTGGGTAATGTTTTATTATTATAACGTGCATATCATATATGTATAGGTAAGCCATGCATCCCTCTCTTGACATAACCCTAAGTGATAGTATGATTAATACAATTCATTAGGTAGCTGTAATAGGTACATGTGTGCTTAAATAATCAAAAACGATTTCATCGAGTGATACTTATACTTGAATTAATTGTATTTTATATTTATGTAAATACACAGACTTCCGGTCCAATATATTATAATACTATATTGTAATCTAAAGACCTATGATATTTTTGACGTTTTTCTTTCCAACGCGGTTATTATTATGTAGGTACGTGTCAAAATCGTTCGATTCTCATAATGTATTGTAATGATATTCCCTATATAGATATAATATTACGACAGCGGCATTACGACAAACCTGTTTAAATCGACCACCGTATAATATTAATTGTATTATACGCAATTAAACGATCATAACAATAATTTATTATCAACTGGTCAGCCTTTGGTTAACCTATAGGTTAAGATCGAAAACAGCAGAGTTCCATATAATACGAGTATATATTATGTGCCAGGTATCTACATAATACCTAAATGGATATATATTACAATATAATATTTAAATAGATACAATGGTATACACAGAAAATATAAAAATATCCTTACCTAGAAGTCGACATGGAATAAAACTTAAGGCATTATAATAGTCGTTTGTTATCGCTATTCACTAGCGTGAATTATAAAATTATTTGTCGAATTTTCTTCAAAAATAGAGCCTATTGTAACTTATTGTGTTAAATAATTCCTATTAATTTTGGACACGTTTAATGACTTCTTCTGGACAATTTAATCTCAAACTCGGAAATTAGAATAGTTTTGAACAGTCGGATTGAAGTGATACAAAAAACATCTAGGTGTAATCGGACAGAAACTCAAAATTAGAAAACAATTTTATAAAAGAAATTTACTGGTATATAGTCTGGTGGTCACTGATGAAGAATTTAGGATCTTAGCACAGGCCCTTGTAACTTCAACAGCTGACTATTGCTCTTCAGTATGGTACAATAGTATTCATATTAAAAAAAAAATAGAATTTTTATATTATTGAATAAACAATAAGACTAATCTCAAGAGTATTTAATAGCACAACATTAGTGAAACTTCCAGGAAAACTGCATCAACATGAAGATAATTTTATAGATGTTTTAAATTTTGATGATAACGATAACCAAAACACCGATGAAGACAGCAATGAAGAAGCTGATATATAAGATATAAACCAAGATGCAATACATATGCTCTTTAATGTATGCAACAGATCAGAGTTGAGAAATGTTTTTCCCTCGCTTTACTGCACTTTGCATTGCACTTACTCTTCCAGTATCAAGTGTTTCCCCAGAACGCGCATTCTCTAAATTAAAGTTTATAAAAACACGTCTTAGATCAACAATGTGTGAAGAATGCTTGGAAGCGCTCATGATGATTTCATGTGAAAGACATTCCAATCAACACAGATGAAGTTATCAAATGCTTTTTATCACATGGTCCAATTCTTTTAAAATTATTAATTTAAAGAAATAATATGTATTTTAATGTTACGTGAAGAAAAGTATCTAAATTTATTTGTTTTTACAGTTTTAAGTTTTTGATCTAGGTATTTAATATGAACACAGTAATCGACTATTTTTTAAAATATATTTGTATATATTATAAAATTGGAATTTATGAAAGTTATCAAAATGATGAAATCCAATTAATCGAAAAATCGACCTAACTTCAACTGGAATGTGAATTATGGCAACAAGAAAGAAGAATTGATTAACCGTATCTAACTTTGAAAAAAATTTATAAACCTCGACCAGCAACTTCTCGATCTAAATATCTAATACAATACAATTTTTTATAAAACATTTTCTGGTAATGAGTATGCTAGATATTGAATGGAAACCTTGTTTCAAAAACTGAATTTGAAAAATTAACAGGATTTTAAGTATAATTATGTGGCCTTTGCGTTGATGAATAACTACCATTTTTAGGTGCAAGTATTGATGGACTATTAGATAATAATGGTCAGATGTCCATCTACAATAAAATAATTAACTCCATCGATAACAATTAACGATGAAACACGCAATAATACCTACCTTCTAAGATAGTGCGGCAGGTGGCGATCCACATACATCGATTGCACTCATACTAATAATCATTTACGACTAACAAAAGATCCCGGGCGGCGATAACGAGATTAGAAATTGCCTGAATTTCATCCCTTATTTAATAGCCATGAGCAATCCACTTAGGATCAAAAATGCCACTTCTGTAGAATTCATTCTTTAGAAGTAAATCTGGAATATTAAATGTGGTTTATATTATAAATTATGGTATTATAAAATTCTAATATTGCTTCATAGCACAACTTACTTGTGAAAACTAATGTTTTCAGATTTTGATTTAGCAGTTTTACTTCTGCCAAAAATAATACAGTTAGGAATTTTTTTAACCATATTGTAAACAAATAAACAAAGCATAATATTGTAAATGGTGCAAAAATTCCAGTCATAGAGTAAACATATTTGACTGCCATCTAGCGGTATATAGCATAATTAATGGACCTTTTGTTAAGGACAATGTGTGCTAGTTTGGAATCACTCTGATAATACAGTTTAAATAAGTAACGCCATTTCTATATTACTCTATGATACAGACCAAGGTGTATTGATATCAATATACTTTGACACAGACTAAGATATATCTTAGTCCGTGGTTATTGATAAACGATTAAACCGAACAGCTGGTATCAAATGATTAGGACATAACATTGAGACAATGAAAATCGCGGGAATGTTAAATCAGAGAGTTATAAAATATATAAACACATAATTTATTTCATGTTTGGGTAAGTATTTGATAATTTAGGTTTCAATATTCTAGTTCAAAAATTTGAAGATTGTTAAGATTGGCATTATCTTGCATAATCAAACTTTTTAAATTTTTCATCCATGATTTCGGGAAAAGTGTACCAATTGTATTGGTAACAAACTAAAAATTCTTTGGTACAAATTGGTTTGAATTTCCCTTTGAAAATCAAACCGGTGTGAATTTGAGAAATTTTTTGGTGGTAAAACTAACGACACCGTTTTAATTTTTCTGCATCATGTGCATACGGTGCAGTAGTAGAATAATGTTTGTTCTAACGTAGTTGATACTTATCACAACTTTAAAAATAATTTTTACACTATTTGTTTCTATTTCTTTTAAATATTAAACGGCACTTAACATTTAACAAAAACTATTTCAAAAATTATACAAAATAAAAATAAAAATTTAGTCCACGACCCCCCCCCCCCATTGATGTTTTACATTTTGACATTATGTCATGTCTTTTCTCGGGTTCTCGGGCAAATAATTTCGTTTCGTACTACTAGTAACACTGTTTAACGTATAACAACAGTATCAGCTGATATTATTGATCGTGAATGTTCGCATTTTATAGTGTAAGAAAATACAATTTTGTTGTGTTTTGTAATGTACTTTTCTATAGTTCTTTTTAATATAACATGACTGAAATAATGACAGTTTTTTAATAGATACTTTCTGATATAACAATGAAACCGGGTATAAATTAATTGTACAAAAAGATAGACGAGTCGTGCATATTATTACATATTATAACTGAAGGATAATAGTCATCTATCGAAATCAGGTCAGTGATTGTTCTCACCATGTATCAAAGCGGAAACAAAATGCTTCAAATTAAATACAAACATAAAAAAGAAAGGTCTCCAGAGTCGCTTTTTTGTTTATGTCTAAAGTATATTGCGTGCAATTTGGACGTGATCTGCAAAAATACACTAACAGGATATAAATTGAATCCAGGATATAAATTACCAAGTGTCTTATGTGACCCGTTTCTTAAGATTTACCAAAACAATGGTGGACAAATATCAGATTGTTTTCTACATTTATTTAAAGATATTACAACGACTAAACTTACATCGGTTCATATAGATAGTTCGAATATTACGGACGACGGTTTTACATACCTGCTACGCCATAATTTGGAAAATATTTCAATTATCAACTGTCAGAATCTCTCGCAAGTAACCTATTTGAATATATTCAAGCAATGTGTTAACCTACGGTCATTAACTATTCGTTTCAATATACAATCAACCACTTTCAATGAGCTGTTCAACTGTTCATTAACTTTTGATGGTTCCAAAATAATACATAGACCGAATCCTAATCTTAAACATTTAGTATTATCGTTAATTCCAGATTCGCCTTTCATTAAGAATAATATATTTCTGAAGTCTGTGTTTGACAATTATTTAGAGCTTAGAATATTGGATCTCTCATATTGTTTGGATGTTGGCAGTCTTCAAGACATAAGTAAACTTCAGTACTTACATACATTGATACTTTTCGATGTGCCTCGTTTGCAAAACTATTATGAAGCAATACTCAATATCTGTACACTGACATCTCTTGTGTAAGTATTATATCATACAAATGTATTTAATAATGTCAATTTAATATTTAAAAACTGTGTGTGTCCAGTGTTTTAGATATGTCTCAAACAAACTGGTCTCCAGAAGCAGGTTTTTACAAAGATGGAAACAAAACGTTGGCACGTATTGTGAAAAGTCTACCAAATCTCATGTATTTAGATATTTCTGGAACAAACTTAGCTGGAAGAGGCAAGTTTCTTGATGGTTACTTGTTAATTATTTTCAAATGTTTTCATGTATCTTCACTGATATAGGTACTGCTGAAAATTCTCCCAGTCAGTCATCCAGTGACAAGAAGTCAGATATTCCTGGTTTAGAAAACCGAGTGGATAATCCTTTAGAATTTTTAGGTTTATACAATACCATGTATAATGCTTGTCGGCGACATAATATTCCTGCAAAAATTGTAATAATTCTTAAATATATGTACTTATTATTTAATTAAAAAAAAAATGATTTACTAATGTATAAAGTTGTGTTTGTTTACTTTTCATAGATTAGTGGTAATGCTGATGAAATACAACTATTCAATGCTGCTGCCTCATGTATGAATAAACCAAAACTACTCTATCACATTTTAAATGATCTTTTTCGCCTGCTGGAAAATGTTGAGTGTACTCGGCTAGACCATGCACTAGATCTAGTATTAGAAGTTCTTACTAGAAATGTGAGAGATAGAATAATTCAAATTAATGGGAGGTCAGTATTCACCAATACATTTAACTATATGTATTTATTGTTAAATGTTTAATTAACAATATTTTAGTGCCATTCTGTACTCTATTATAAAAGAGGATCCATCGTTACTAAACAATATAACAGTTAAAGGAAATATCATTAATACATTAATAACTGGGATGGAATTTAATAACTATGAAGAAACAGTGATCCGTAATGGATGTTTGACTTTGTATCAATTGCGTATATCTCCGGTTATGGTATTTATCAACAAATATTATTGTTATAAAAAGAAATTTTTGTCTAAATGGCAATGATAATTTCAAAAACCTCTTAAAGGGATATTGATTGTTTTTATTGTTATGATTTGCAATTTTTGAAGAAGGTTTATGTTTATACCCTTCCTCCCAATTAAAATCTTAAAAAGTAGTTGATTGTTTATTTTTTGTCATATAGTTAGACATTTTATTTTTTTATTTTCGAGTGACAATGAATCAAAAAGAAACAGTTATTTTGGACAAAACAGTTTCTTTTGGAAACCAAATATATGTATTAAAGGAGCATTTAATTTGTTATAGTTAAGGCCATGTGGGATCACTAATATAAATATTGGTATAATATGTTTTTTTTAATTTCTATTTTTAATCAATTATTTGAAAAAAATGGCATTGCTCATATTTAATACATACTGTTGTTTTTAACTTGCAAGTAACATGAAATATTTTGATCCTTGATTTTATAATTATAATTTAGGATTTAAATAACACTCATATATTGTCACATTTTCAAATGTAAATCATTTTGTTACACATGATGCTCATGTCTACATTATTTTTATTTTTTTGATTACCATATAAATTGTTCTTAATACTGATTGGTCAGATAGTTTTATTTGTTGGGCACATTTTTATAGCTGAACAATAAATTAAACATACAGATCAAATTTATTAAAAAATTTTAAAGTATGTGAGGTAAAACTATATAGTACAAAAATAAATATTTTCTTCCCTTGGGCATTGGTTTAAATAATGTATAAATAATTATAAAATTTTTAGTATTATGATTAATTAATATTGTATTTATGGGTTGAAAAAAAATTGGTTATGATCCACTCAATAACATCACTGAACTAAAATTTTTCTTCATCTAATTTTATTATAGAAATAATTTGTGTGAAAAATAAATAACCAAATCCTTTAATATTACATTATATATTATAATAAACAATTTCAAAAAAAAAAAAAAAAAATCATTACCAAAACTCTCCAATTGGATAACTTTAGCATCATTTAGGGGAAGGGATGCAGAAATGTCCAAAGACTGAAAAACTTCCTTCAACAATATACTAAAATAAATACTAAAATTTTATCATTTCAAAGAGTTTTCAGGAATTTCAATTCAGTGAAACCACTATCTATTTCAAATTTTCAAATTGTAACATTTATTAAAAATTATATAAATAAATGAAGTTTTGATTTCAATACATTCTGTCATTGAAATTTTAAATCTGTAATAACTAAAACTTCATCTTTTTATGAAATTTTGAATAGTTTATGTTTGAAATCAAAAGTAATTAGTGTTTCCATCCCTAAAAAAAGTAACAATGATGAAAAAAAGTAACAATTTAAAGCTACTTGTTACTTAAATTGTCAAAAAAAAAATCAAATAAATTTCATAAAATAGTTAATACTTTTTGAGATAATAAGTATCTTGTCAAGGATTGATTACTGTAATATATTTTATAGAATTCTTATTTTCAGATATTAGAATTTAATCGGTTGATTCGGTTATTGCTTCATATTTTGACTTTTAGTGTTAATGAAGGATTTGTTCAACAAATTACTATTCATTTACTTAATATAATTGTAGAACAAGTAAATGATAAACAAAGAAATGAAATCGGAGATGCTGGTATTACCGAGGTAAAGAAATTAAGGATATTAATTAGTAATAAGTTATTATAAGTGGTAATTTTTGTTTAAAAGTATAAGTAATTGACATACTATAAAACAAAATGTAATATCTAATTAATCCATTTTTAGTTGATTAAAAATAAATAAATATTTATTCTAACAAAATATACTTTAATATTATATATTTATTTAAACCTATTTTTGTTTTTAAATCTTATTCTATTGTCTAGGTTTGAAAATAAATCTAAAATTATGTTACAGACATATAATCATAGGAAAAAATTGTAAAATTTGTTGTTTATAGATTTCTTCTTTCCTATCATATTGCTTAATCTTTTTATCTTTATTATTTAATTATCTTTCAATGCCAATTTTAATTAACTTCTGTCTTTTATTGTAAATCAGTTTGATATTTGTTTAATTATAATCCTAGACTAAGAATTCAAATTTATATTTTTGTATAGAAACTGATGGGAATAATTCATGATCGATATCGTCGTAGAGTGTTTGATAATGTTCTTGAGGTTGCTTGGTTGGCAATTCTGAATTTAACAAAGGGATGTCCAAAAAATTGTAAAAAGTTCCTTGATGGACATGGAGCAAAATATTTCATAGAATGCTTGACGGTAGAAATAATAATAATTGTATGATGTATTTATAAAATTTAAAATTCTGTTTGCTTTTTAGATTTTTCCAGGTAAAAGTCATATGATGCGATTTATGATGGGTTCATTAGGCAATGTTGTTGAAGTAAAAGAACTTAGACCAATGCTAATGGAAGATCATATAATTAAATTGTTTTATGATCTTTTGTTTTCAACTCAAGAGGTAATTGTTGCAACAATAATTATTAAAATATTTTCATTGGTTTACTGTTTTTCTGTATAGGTTAGTTTTCATGCTGCTGGAATTATTGCATATTTAGCTTCAGATGGTCATGAAGCATGGATTATAAAAAAGCCTGAAAGATGTGAAGTATTAGACCATGTGACAAAATGTATACAAAAATGGAACCTAGATGAATTAAATATTAATTATCGTAATATTAAGTCAATATTAGAGCTCGCTCAAGCGAGCCATACACCTCAGTGTATCTATTGGGCAGTGTGGGCTTTAGCAAACCTCACTAGAGTTTACCGTAAGTATATTATTTAATTATTTAAATATCTTCTTTTTTTTTGTGGTATGCCATCAAATAATATAATTTTGACAAACCTCTTTATTCCTTTTTAATCATTTCAGTTATTCCTCACTCGGCTCCAGGTCTTAGTTTCTTTGAATATTATCTTCCCATCACAATTTTGGATGATCTAAAGGTTTCTTTCCCTGTGGAATACCTTCAGTTTCTGAACCTAGTGAATTAATGAGTCTAACTTATACCATGTATTTATTCCACCTATTCTATCTAAAATTAATGGTTAAACAAAAATAGTTCTAAGTTTTAATTATATTGTTATTGATTTTAGCTGATACATACTGTTTGATTGTGATAGTCGAAAACGGTTTGAGAGTTATGAGAGAATTACTGGAAGAAGATGATCCCATTAGTAAGAATAATGGACCCGGGGTAGTCCACAGCTTAGCTCAAACTGTCATTGACCAATGTATGGTTTATTTAAATGATGAATAGGAACAGTATTTTCTTCATTGATATACATTTTTACAAATGTTAGTTGTATTCTTTAAGTAGTTGTATTTATTTATTTGTTAGATAAGTTTATGAATGGGTGTATATTTATTTTAATTATTTTAGCTGTCCTTTAGCAGGAACCTTTTGGTATATTACCATATAGTTTAAAACAAATAATAAATTGTAAATCCTTCATTATTATTAAGGATTTTTGACTAAGTATTTTTGCATAAGCAGTCTGTAGGTTCTATTACATAATTTATATTTTGTTATTTTGTGTCAATGTGAATATTTTTAATATTGAATTTGTATTTTGATTTCTATTTTCATTAGACATACTTTTTCCTGTAAATTTTTCGTTTTTATTTATGTTTGTGAAGCTTTTTTTATGTTAGTTTGTAAATAATTTTTACTGTAGTTATACCATAATTCATCCATTTGTATAATATTAATTTGAACTGGTTTATATTTGATTTTAAAATGAATAATCATTATACCTATACTATATGTTAAAATCATATCTGAATAATAATTTACAATTAAATACTTTAATTATGCTTAAATTGAATATTCTAAATTGTTTATTTCAATTATTATCTTATTGTAATTTATACTTGAGGTATTTCAGCCTATATCTATTACTGCACATTTTTTGTTACCATCAAGTTCCACTGATATTGTTAGTACCTACTCTTTGACTATGTTGTTTATTTGTATTATTATTATGACTATCAATATTTACTACATTTTCTTGACCTTATTATTTATTATTAAAATAATTTCTTCAATGTTTTTATCTAGATTATTATTTGATAATGAAAAAATTGAATCATTATACCTATACTTATTGTTAAAATCATATCTTAGTAGTAATTTACAATTAAATACTTTAATTATGCTTATATTAAATATTCTAAATTGTTTATTTCAATTATTATCTTATTTTAATTTGTTCTTTAGATCTAATATTGATTATCATTGATGAAAGAGCAATCTATACTTGAGGTATTTGAGTCTATATCTAATATAGCACATTTTTTGTTACTATCAAGTTCCATTAGTATTACTAGTATTACCTTCTCTTTGACTATGTTGTTTATCTGTATTATTATTATGTCCATCAATGTTTTGATCTATATTATTATTTTTGTTGTTTGATAATGAAAACAATCTAATTTTAATTAATAAGTTTTGAAAAAGAAAAATGAGTCATATGTTAAATAATGTATCCCAGTTTTTTTTTTTTTATCAAATCTAGAGCATACTACTTTTGGTAATGCTATTGTAATTACATTTGAGGCAAAATTGGTTTGAATTTATTAAGGTCTTAAAAATATCTGAGTATTTGTCAAATATAAAATCTATAAGCTGTTAAAACTTAGGTGGGCCACTTCAATAATACTTTTATGCTGTTGAACTTATTTGTTTATATTATTAAATTAATATTTACATTGTAAGGCCATTTCTTGTGATATTGTAAAACGTTCCCTGGACCCTGATACAATGTCCGATTGCAATATGTAGACTCAAGTTAAATATGTTTCTTGTAATTTTTGCATAGTCCCAAATAAATGAATTGAAAAGACCGAGGAAAGCTGAGGATAGTAGCGAGCAGTAACACTTAGATGTGATGAATTGTTAGGTTATTTACTATATTTTTTTTTCTTATTTATGTACATCAGTTCAGTTAAGCCAAATTACAACACCAGTGCCTCTTAAGTTTTAAGTTTTCCTAGGAATTTTTACTGAGTTAAGTGCAAGGATAAGTGGATTCTGGTATGAAAAATCCTGTAAGAGGATATAGCCACTTTGGCGACAGTTCAAGATCTGAGTATTGTGTATGGATTAATACATAGAAGGATGCATTAGTAATGACACAAAGTGATATTATTCTTAATATTAATATTTCATTATGACGTACAAGATTAATCACGTTATATGTACTTGAACTATACACAGCTTTTACACACACTTGCCAATTTGTGTGTGTATTAGCGTATTAAACCCACGTACTCCAAGATCTGGCTGAATGCGGTAGCAAAATAGACAACTGCATAATCCGGCAAGCTTTTGTAGGCGTCGAAATTTAGTTATTAGATAAAACTAATTGTGTATAATATATTATAATGTAGTGGCTAATATATGTAAATATATTTTAGTAAGACTGAACCATTTAAACGTATTTGCCCCGAAGAATTTCTCAAATATGTTTTCAAACGACGGAGTGTTGGAAACGATCGTTTTCCCGTAGCAGTAGACACTGGAAGTGTTATGAATATTTGAAGAAGTTTAGATATCACTGGATAATTATCTGGACTAGTTTAGAAGTATACTTCAATAGTATTTTTGTTCTTAAGTTCGGAAAATGTTAAATTTGAATATTTAATGTACCACAAATCTAATTCTCCTTTTAATATTTTAGTACATAATCATTTAAATTGGAATCGTTACATTCATCAATTATATCTTGATATGTTTCTACAAATTGTTTGAGTTTATCTTTAATATCTTCAAATATTTTCATTTCTATCTTAGGTAAAATACAATCAAAATTATTTAAAACAACCCTTTGCGAAATATTTCGTTCAATTTGTCTAAACAATTATCTATAAAAAGTATAAATACTTAAAAAATATTCTGGATCATTTGATTTAGATTGACGTGGTAAACTAACAATAATATCAAATGACAGTTATTACAGATAAAAATAATTGTTGAAACTTTACATCACAATTTTCTGTAATATCCTGAATATTATTTTGAACATTAGCAGCTTCTAATGCAGTTTTTAAATCAAGAAGAAGGAGGATTTTTCGTGAAGTTTTTAGTTCTATTGTTTGTATATTTGCTTAAATTATTATTGGCCTTAAAAGCAATTTTTACATTATTTGTATTATTGTTCACAATTTTAGCGAATTTCTTAGGCATATTATTTTGATGTTTCATACTATAATAGTTCAATAGTTAACAACATTAATTAGTGAGTTATATTTTATTTTTGCTTTAATACGCAGAATGTTCTATAATGTAGGATTACATAATAATAGGATTGGAGGACATTCTGCATATACTTATACAAATATTATTTTTTTTTATATTTGTATCAACTGGCCTACATACATTTTCACTATCTGCTACGAATATCATTGTGACTTAAAAATCTTCCTGTTTCTTATTTCTAATTTCCTTTTCATTAAAAAAGAATATCGTATTGATTGAAACTCATTTAAAAGTTCTGTTTAATTCGTTAATTTTTAAGTACACACAATGAAATTATACGTTACGTAGACAAAAAAACAAAACAAAATATTTAAATACAAAATCTAAAAGAGGCTGTCCTAGTAGACCCCATTGGTCGGGTGAATCCATTGTTATAACTTAAAGTAATTTAATGTATACCTGAAAGCATCAATAAACCATTGCTAACAAAGAACGATTTTGAGCGCAATTGAGTTGATTATTAATTTGGCTTCAATTTACAATGATACCACTTTTTCTAAAAATACAACTGACTTGGGAGGTATTTTAGGGATTTTTTTATTTTCTCAAGAGTTTTCCAACAAATGAAAAAAACTATGAATAAACGGGAAAATAGTTACGATATTAAAATATAATATACATTTAATGTATGGTACCAATATTATCGATATTAGGTAGTGTCAATCAATCAATAATGAAAATTCATGTTGATAAACAATATTATTATGATTGAAAAGAAAGTTATTCAAATTAAAAAAAAAATCATAGTAAATAAAAGACCATACTTTAATAAAAGTTTCACCCACCAAAAATTTTCTAAAAATTTTTTTCCAAAATAAATATTTTGATTATTTTAAAAAATGATTGTAAAATTTAAAATTTTTTATTTTTAGCCACTCCCCTAAAAAAAAATAATCAAATATACATTGTAGCACGGAGGCATATTTTTTATAAAAAAAAATTATCAAAAATATTGAATAGAACAAAATTTATTTCAAGTAGTTGTTTCAAATAGTTTTTAGTCATCAGTGAATTTGTACAGTATTTCCAGAAGTAAATTTTAGCTTACGGAATCGTAGGCTGTTGTGAGGTCTATGAAAGTTACGCCGGTGATCTTTTTCTTTTCGTAATCAGTTTCCATAAATTAGGTTAAGTTGAGAATTTGGTATGTGCATGATTTTCCAGGCCTGAAGCCTATTTGTTATTTATTGAGTTTATTGTCAACAATAGAGTTTAATCTATTTAGAATTAATCTTTCAAATAGTTTATACAAATAGCATAAAAGAAAGACGGTGTAGTAACTTTTGTGGTCGTCAGGGACCTTTCAGGTGTTAGGAGTGCAATAATCTTTGCTTTCCTTTATATTTTGGGGATCTGGTGAGTGTTTACTTTTTCACTTGACACTCTGTCCAAAATGTATAATCTGTTCTATCAAGGTATCGTCAAGCCTGCACCTTTCCAGTTTTTAAGGCCTTTGTAAGGTTTGGTTTTTCTTCCGAGAACATACTTGGTAACGTTGATGAGTGTAATGGACGCATATATAATCCTGGAAAGTAATCTCACAAACCGTAGAATTTCGGAATCGTATATAGGTGAATTATATTTTCTTGGACTATAGAAATCCAGAAAGTAATTAACTGTACTATCACGGACTGTATTCTCCCGGAAAAAATATAAATGTCCACTTTATGGGGACTACCAACTGAAGAAATCCAGAAAATAATAAACACACAAACAGTATTGTTACTGACCGTATATTTTCGGAATCTAAATTTTAAATGACACTAACGCCATCAAGTAGTGTAACTTATAGTAACCATAACAATTATAACCATAAAATATGGTTTAAACTTTCTAAGGACTTTTAAATAGACAACTAAATGTTATCTGTCATTGTAAATGTGTTTACATTTTAAAAGGAGCAAAGCAATGAAAGTTTTTAAGTGGATATTACAATTATACAATTTTATCTGTACGCAACAATAAACTATTGCTAACGAAAAACGATTCAGAGCAAAGTTTGATAGGATATATTTTAAAATAACGTAATTTTTACCATTTTCGTAAAAATTTTATTTTAAAATCCTTCTGAAAAAAAAAATTAATGCATTCAACTAATATTTTGTTTTTAGACCACTAAATACAACTTATAATGTACCTTATGTTTAATTTTAATACATTTCTTTTGAGACATATAATTTTAATAATTAATTCCTACCAAATAAAAATGCATAAAAAAACACAAAAATATCAAATGTACTTTATATATTAAAAATAATTAAAAATAGCCTAAAAGTAGCTAGAATGTTTTATCAAATTTTTAAAAAGCCAATATAAGTATTTTGTGAATATTACAGGTTTCTACAACAATTTTTAACTGGATAACAAATAATTCAAATGCCGTACTCGTATATTTTGCCGTATTCCTTACATTTTCCCGCGGTTTTTCGGAATTAGTAAGAAAATTATACGGAAAATTAATCGACTTTCTTACTCACAAACTAAACAAAATTTTCTTCCCGAAAAAATGTTTTTTTTGAAATTCGGAAAAAAATTCCTAGTAGAAAAATATAATCTTAACATTTTTAAATAATGAAATTGTTACTGCGGAATTTCAAAAAAAAAAGTATTTTTCATATTTTAGACTGCGCGGAGCGAGGAATGTATTGGTGTTATAGTGATACTGTGTACAAAAATTCAACCAGGAATCCTTACTCCTTACTACATAGGGGGTCTTTACCACCCTAAGTTTAGATTTGGCACTCCCCAAAAATTCAATCAGGTTTTTCATAATAACGATAAAATATTTGATCCGTGTATTTCATAGTTAATAAGCAGAACAAAATATAGGTTTTCTACAGACAATGCACGAGATTATGAAAAATAATGTTTAAATAAACATGATAAATTTGTATATACAATATTATAAATGAAATGTATAATTAACCATTGTAAGACGCGTGTAAAAGGGATTGTGGCGGTATGGCTCCCATGGGTCTTTGATGTGTTCATAGTTTTAGCACCCTCAGAGTTGGTGGTCTAGTTGCAACTATTATGCTCCAAAGTATCAAGTATAGCACCTTTTCTGAAAGTGAATTTTCCATTATAAACTTAATGTTTATTTTGTTCTGCGATATATTTTTTTATATGAAAAAGTATAAAATTCTCAAAATCATATAATAGGAAACGATTTTACTTTAAACGATTGTTAAATGAGATATTAAATTAGAAACGTAAAATGAATTAATTCATAATTACATATACAACATAGAAGATTCCATAGAACACTTTTTTTTTGAAACTTTTTGTATCAGCAATTTTGCACTGATTTTCAAGTATAGTAATTTTTTTTTTATCTTCATAAATTATGAAAATGAATAACTAATAGTTATATTTTTTTCAGTGTTGAATCTAGACAATTTTTTTGGGGATAGCATTACTAAAGTTATAGTAATAACTTTTTATACCCACATTTAACAGGGGGGCAAAGAAAATTCCAGGGATAGGCAATAGTGTAGCTAAACTACTATATAGGTTATTAGGTGTATATCTATCTACTTTCTTCGCCACAATATTATAAATTATTCACAAATCCATGTTGACAACCTATTCAGATTTTTTATCTATAATAATTTTACCTTTCTATCAAAACAGAGAAAATACGGCAAAAAAGCTTTATAAAGTAAATTAGTGAAATACAATATTAATGATCATTTAACTAATATTATTTGAGTTGTTAATCGTCTTCGGGTATTTTATATTTGTCCAGAACCACATCGGTAGTTTTTCACTAGTAAATTCACTGGTGGAACTTCATAAAACAAGGTGGAATATATAGTTGAAATTTCTTCATTATTGATCAGTACACCAGAAGAATTTGGGGTATATATTGGGAATCGTAATGGAAGAGGTGTATTATTGTTCTCCTTACAATTAAACATATCCTTGAGTATTCTATCAATGAAGAGTTAAGATTTTATAATACAAGGCAGTTCTGATAATAATAAATTCGCGATAAGTTGAAATTTTAAAGTTTCATTAGTAATTTTTTTATCATTTCTTCTCGTGGACTAAATGAACAGCATATTATTTTAATAGTACACACTCTACTACCTCTTAAAATTGAGAATGTCTGATGCCCTTACTAAACACAAATGAAAATGATAGTTGATTTTCATTGCAATGATAAAACGCATGTAATCATTGATAGAGTAGACCCGACCATAACGTTTGATTACAGGTTTAACGACCGCGAAATCACAATCGCATGAGAATAACGAATGGCCGCGATGACAATATTGCAGAAAAAAATTAAATATAAAAAAAATCACATAGATGAGAAACATCGTAAATTCAGGACTTGTATCATTTCTCTATTAAATTGATTTTTTTAGAGCAGTGCCACTATCTTAGAATAAAATATTTTTATCCAACATGTTTACAGGTGGTGCGTCTATCCATAGGATATATATTCCACGCGCTAACTTATTTTTCAACATTTTGTGACTTACGTCGTTCCTCAAATAGGAAGGTTCAAATGTAAGTACTCTGTAAAAATTACAAGACTCTTCAATCATTTTTAACTGAGTTAAAACTAACATACAAAATCGAAAATAACGAAACCATTACTTAACGCTGTAAACTTTCCAACGGTTTTCCTAGTTTTTCCTATTTATTAAGAAAAAAGTACTTGGAAAATCAAAAATTAACTCCTCAATATATTAACTATAGGTCCAAAATTTAACAAAAAAGGTCGCAAGGTCATTAGATTGGAATAACATTTCTAGTAGAAAAGTTACTCACAGAAAAAAAAAAAATTAAAAATTTACACTCAAATAAATTTAAAAGTTCAACACACAATCCTTATGTCTTGTTTAGGTGTATATAAAATATCTATATCATTTTGTTCGAAAATCTTATCTCTTACATCTTATATCTACTTAGATACTCTTATGAACCATCATTAAAGATATTTAAAAAAACCTCCAAGACAAATAGATAAGAATAAAACATGTGTTTAGCATACTTATATTTAATATTTTAATATATTATATAAAATCCTAATGTATAAATATTAAATAAATATTAAAACGAATGGATAATAAATCTAAGTTCACATAATATATGTAATAATCGTATTACGTGTTGTTTATACACTTATTGCTTATATGCATATAATTTTTTATTTAAATGATACGTGCCCATAAAAAAAATACTATGAAATTTAAATTAATTAAATTAATTGATGGTATAAACTCCAGGAGGGGGGAGGGGGGTTGCAGTTTAATTTTTCGTTTACTACAATGACGAAAGATGGTGTATATTCATAGATTGAATATTCGAGTTTTTTCTCACGTATTCCGCGTTTGGTGATTTGTTGGTTACCGGGCGGTGAGTGAATATTTTCGACCTACAATCCGTCTGAATCTGTAGCTCGACATCACCATAGCCAAGAAGACGAAGGTGATGGTGGCATTATCGGATCCATCCACAGAGACGGCTGCGTTTGTTTGACGGGAGCCGATGAAGAATCCGACGCGGACGACGATGACTTGATGAACTCGTCGAGTTTCGCCTGACCGTTTGATGGTCCGGAAAAAAATATAAAAAAAATAATTATAAATTAATCATTTATATTATTATCAAATCAACATCATCAAGAGAAGTCGTATAATTTATTAGGCTCAAAGGTGGTGAAACGATAGCGGGGGGTTATGTATATATTTAAAAAAATATTTATATAATGTTAATAATAATAATAACAAATGAGCCTTATCCCCCTCATAACAAAATCATTTAACTGCTACTGAGTATGTTACTGCTATGACGATAAATAGTCGGGAAACGCCAAATGATATTGTGTTTTATACTTGTATTATGGCAAACGATGACGTAACGAAATGCGATTTTCGGGTACGGTGTTTATATTTCTCTCATTCATCATTTTGCTTTTTGGCTTTGAAAGTTCACGACTACTCATTATCATTATGAAAAGATTGATGTGAAAATGTTTATAACGAGAATAATATTGATATTTGTATGAGAGATCATTCTTCATTTCGGTATTTCTCGGTCCAATGAATTAAAATTTACGATAAACACTGTCCAAAGCAAAAATGTTTAAATTGTAATAATTCTGAATTCTGAGCAACCTAATCAGTAATTTTTACGTTCAAATGTATGTACCAGATACCTAATGCGATGATATAATATTAGTTCTACCACTATATTATACGCTCGAGATTTGAGCGAATTATTTTGTGATGCAGATAATAATAATTCATCAAACAAAAAGTAAAAAGTAGTTTTAATTATTCTTCAATATTTTTAAAAATTTAAAAAAATATAATAAAACATAACTAAACAAGATTTGAGGTATTTAATTTTACTAAGTTTTTTGCTACTCCTGTAAAGTTGTCTTCTTTGACTAGTGCCCCTTTACTTGAAAACCATCCCATTTAATGAGCTTATACAGTAATTATATTATTTCGCTGTCGTAGTATTGAAAGGCTATACAACTCCTGAATGTAAAATGCCGGATCATAAAAGTCCAGAATGTAAAATTTCGAAATGGTAATATCCCGGACTGAAATCTATCAGAATATAAACCGTAGGAACGTAAAACTCCGGAATAACTGGGAATAAAAAAAAATGGTTCTCAAAGTTTTCAGTAGAAAATATTTACTATGAGCGGGCATTTAGGAAAGGGGCGTTGTATTCATAAATTATCAAAATGTGTTATGATTAGTGCTGCCAGATAAAATATTGTAAAAGATAATAAAATAATAAAGTAAAAGAACAATTATTAAATGATTAATACTCGTAAATAAATATATAAATAAATAAATAAACAAACAAATGCGTCGCCTGGAGTATTATGAAATGTGTATTGCATGACGGATTTCAAATATTCACAAAGTCTAAAAGTATAACGCGACTGAATATGAAAAAATGAATGAAGGAATAGGGATATAGCGAAAAAATTATAAAAATTAACAGTGGTGTATCCAGAATTTTTTTTTTTTTTTTTTTGGAGGGGGGGTTAAAAAAAATATAACAAATAAAATTTTTTGGCATTTTGAGTGTATTATAATCATACATTAAATGTTTTATTACTATTTTACAGCGCTAATTATATAAAAGTTGAAATATTTATATTTTTAAAAATTATAAATGTATATTCATTTTTTGCTTTCATGTTTTAGTAAGTTAATCTATAACACCATTGATAACCACGTTGATATCGCAATAAATATATTTTAGTAAGACTGAACCATTTAAACGTATTTGCCCCGAAGAATTTCTCAAATATGTTTTCAAACGACGGAGTGTTGGAAACGATCGTTTTCCCGTAGCAGTAGACACTGGAAGTGTTATGAATATTTGAAGAAGTTTAGATATCACTGGATAATTATCTGGACTAGTTTAGAAGTATACTTCAATAGTATTTTTGTTCTTAAGTTCGGAAAATGTTAAATTTGAATATTTAATGTACCACAAATCTAATTCTCCTTTTAATATTTTAGTACATAATCATTTAAATTGGAATCGTTACATTCATCAATTATATCTTGATATGTTTCTACAAATTGTTTGAGTTTATCTTTAATATCTTCAAANAGATTGACGTGGTAAACTAACAATAATATCAAATGACAGTTATTACAGATAAAAATAATTGTTGAAACTTTACATCACAATTTTCTGTAATATCCTGAATATTATTTTGAACATTAGCAGCTTCTAATGCAGTTTTTAAATCAAGAAGAAGGAGGATTTTTTGTGAAGTTTTTAGTTCTATTGTTTGTATATTTGCTTAAATTATTATTGGCCTTAAAAGCAATTTTTACATTATTTGTATTATTGTTCACAATTTTAGCGAATTTCTTAGGCATATTATTTTGATGTTTCATACTATAATAGTTCAATAGTTAACAACATTAATTAGTGAGTTATATTTTATTTTTGCTTTAATACGTTTACGAATTTTTTAATAGTATTTAAATTTATGTTATTTCTATGGACTATATAATGGATAGTAATGAGCTCATGTTAATAATTATGTTTATTTAATGGGATATTTAATTAAAAAATCATATTTTTTGAAAATAAGAGTGATTAAAACCATGTAGCATCAGTTTGTGTAGGTTTCTTGTAAATACTAAAATCAGGCTGTATAATATACATTAAAGCATCAGTGTTTGCAGCATGCTTGGGAAAAAAGTAATAGAGGTACTTTAGTTAATTCTAAAAAATTAGCGTAGCTAGTATTTTAATATCCTTCTCTTTTTGTTAAATTAAAATTTGTGTTCAGGCGACGTTATACCCACATTCAGGGCTGGATGTAAACGGGGAGCGAACCGGGGCATTTGTCTCGGAAATCTTGATTGGGGGTTCCAAATTACCAATTTTATTCATTCACGGAAACATTTTTTGAAATCATACAAAAATTATTTAATTTTGTTTTATTCTAGTTCCACCCAAATATGGAATATTTTAATAGATAAACTTCATCACACTGTTACAGTACTATAAGGCGGTCTTCAAAACAGAAAGCAGTCAGAACATTAGTTTACAATTATTTGATGTAATTTAAGTGTTTGATTTATGAAATCAAGAAGCATATAATAAATTAATATAATAAATATTAATAATATATTAAATTCTTAGTGCAATTAATCGAGTAAACATAATATTGCAAGTTTCAAAAATAATGATTGACATGGGTGTTGCACATTTACGTAGTTAAATACAATTTTTTGAAACAATTATGGACGATGGAATTAATGAAATATTTATTGAAGCAGAAAGACTGTAGAATTCGAATTCTGTAAACCGAGGAAAATTCGAAAAATCGAAATTGTACGTTATTTTATCGTTATTAATATTTTTATTATACTAGAAAAGATTTATCAAATATCGTGTGGCGAAAAAAATATTTCACGGAAATATTTTGGACAATTTTTCTTCAGACGACGACAAATATAATTATTATGGTACTTATATAGTGTATAGATATAATGAATTAATATAATAACAAAAACGATATCCACTCACCATTAATGCATTTTTAAACATCGTAAATATGCCACCACCACACATTTTGCACATCGTCGGCTTCTGTGGCTGTAGCTGAAACACCAGCAAAACGTATAAAAAACACCACTATAGTCAGCATTTTATACGAATTTACATTGAGTTAAAAAAAAAAATTAATTTCAATCGAAACCGATTATTATTTCGTATTATCGTATCTATTTTTACAATGCTATACGAATGTACGATACATAAAAAGTATAACCCGTATCTGATCGTTTATAACATTATCTTACAATATTGTGAACTGTGGGAAATTTAACTATAACCTATATTCTATAACTTCTCGATCATCCAAAAATCATTTTCTATTAGAAAAAACTAAAAAAAACTAAAATTTACATACTTAGGTAAAGTATGTAGGTGCAGGAGATCGGGAGGGGGGATTAACCCCTTTAAATATTTTTTCAAGCCCCCTAAAATAATATTTGCCTATTTTTAATAATAATGTTATGTATATCATATCAAACGGTACATATCAAACACTTTCTTTTATTACAACATATTTTTACAAAATTGATTGAACCTAGTAATTACTGATTATTAAATAATATTTTACGTTTTGAAACATAATCTCAAAAATAATTTAATCTAATATTAATCCATGTATATATTTCACATAAATAACTTGCTGTAGACTTTCTAATCTGTCGTGTCTGACTAAATCGGAGAATTGAGTCCGCTGATAAAATAATATTTGAGATGGAAAACGATGATTGTTTTAGAATATTGATTGAATTATATTCTTTGAAGCCTTGTTATTAATAATAAATAATATATTAAAAATATTAAATATTAATATTTATAATTAAATAAATGTATTAAATTTGTAACTATAAAGAACTAGAAAGGGTATATGACACTTTACCATTTTTGCACTGTATAAAGATAGTAGTAGGTGATATAAATGCGAAGGTTGGAAGGGAACATATATATAGACCGGTCATAGGACCTAACAGTTTACACGAAATTAGTAACGGAAATGGGACCAGACTGATAAATTTTGCACATTCAAAAAATTGTATAATAAGCAGTACATATTTCCCCAGAAAAAATATACACAAATTCACTTGGAAATCCCCTGATGGAAGAACATTTAATCAAATTGACCACATACTTATCGACAGAAGATTTAGGGGATGCATAAGGAATGTGAGAATAGAGGAGCTGATGCAGACTCAGATCACTACCTAGTGTATGCGAAATTTAACCTGAGACTGGCAACAAAATGGAACTTGGAAAAAAGGAAACCTACAATAAGGTACGACATACAAAAATTAAATGATATTGAAATAAAACATAATTACATTGAGAGAATTGCACATGAATTACAAAATACTAATATAAATCAAATAAGCCATAGTACAGAAATTGATACGATTTGGAACAAAAAAAGGAAGCGGTGGTTAATAGTGCAACGGAGATTCTAGGAATGAAACCAAAAGAAAATATTAAAAACTGGTTCAACGATTTATGTAAGAATGCAATTATCAGAAGAAACAAATTGAAGAAAAAAGCACTACAAAATACATCAGACGAGTGCATAAGAGAATATGAAGAACAAAGAAAATTGACAAATAAAGCGTTAAGGAGAGAAAAACGTCTATACGAAAAGAAGAAAATAGAAGATATAGAAATCAATAGATACAACGCAAAAAAGTTTTTAGCAGGCGTATGATAGTGTAGACAGAGAAGAGCTTTGGAAGGCATTGGTAATTTTAGGAATACCCAAAAAGTATGTGAACCTAATAAAAGCATATTACGAAAAAACACTATGCAGAATGTGTTATATACAAGATCTTTTTGAAGTTAAATCTGGCCTTAAACAAGGGGACGCGTTATCACCTGCACTATTCAACTTAGCTCTCGAAAAAATAATTAGAGACACAAACGATGACAGAAGGATGGAGATAAGCAATGAACAAGTTATGTTAGCCTATGCAGATGACATTGTGCTGATGGGTGAAACCAAAGAGGAAATCATCAACTCAACATCTAAACTCATAAATGCAAGTAAAGGAATAGGATTACATGTAAACGAGGGGAAAACTAAGTACATGGTCGTATCGAGAAGACCACCAAATATAAATTCCATAATAGTGGATAATTATAAATTTGAAAAAGTTAATAATTTTAAGTATTTAGGTGTGAACATCAACAACGGAAATGATATGCATATAGAAATAAATGAACGGATCACTAGTGGAAATAGATGCTATTTCAGTATTATCAAACTCCTGAGGTCTAAGCTGTTGTCGAGAGGATCAAAGATACTACTATATCATAGCTACCTTCGACCTGTGATAACATACGCCTGTGAAACCTGGTCGTTGACTAAAGGTGATAGCAGAAGACTTATCATGTTCGAAAGGAAAGTGTTACGAATCATTTATGGACCAATCTTCAACCCAGAAACACAGACATACGAAAGAAAAAACAACGAAAATATTAAGTCTCTTTATAATAAGCTAGACATACTCTATTTTATTAGAAAAAAACGACTAGAATGGTTCGGTCATGCATGGAAGGCAGATGGACAGTTAATTAAAAATGTACTTATCAATAAAATAAATAAAACGAGACCCCTAGGACGACCCANAGTGTTACGAACACAGATATACGAAAGAAGAAGCAACGAAAATATAAAGTCTCTTTATAATAAGCCAGACATACATTTTATTAGAAAAAACCGACTAGAATCGTTCGGACATGCATGGAGGGCAGATGGACAATTAATTAAAAATGTACTCATCAATAAAATAAATAAAACGAGACCCCTAGGACGACCCAAAACCCGATGGATTGACGTAGTTGCCAAAGATATAGAAATGATAGACCAGGACGCAACTTTAGAAACAGCGTATCAGAGAGAGAGGTGGAGAGAGATTTTGATGGCAGCGATGGTCCTGAATGGACCGCTAAGCTGAAGAAGAAGAAGAAGAAGATTAAATTTGTAATAAATTATTATTTATTTGTGTTATACATATTTGGGTTGGAAAATTGTGTGGGGGTATAGCCCCCAGGGCTTTGAATACTACAAAATATTCAAGTCCCCCTAATATTTGCCAGGATCTCCGCCTATGTGTAGATGGTACCTTGGTGATTAGATTTTTAAATCAAATTATTGCTATAATGGGTATAAATTATTAATTAAGAAAAAAAAAACAAATTTTGAGAAAAAAAATATTGCGATTTATCCGGTTATTGTGTCGAGCCTATCGATCATGATAAGTTATCATTGGTACATATATTAGAAATTCAAAGAGTAAAAATGTGTATCTCGTTTGTTTTTTTTTTTCCTGTTTATTGTTTTCCTTCTATCGTTTTCGATTATTTTTGTTTTACGTTTTCAATTTTTCCGTTTAACACGTTGCAGAACGTTATTGAAAATATTTTTAATATTCCCAATTAAAATATGTAATATAATGTAAAATCAAAAAAAATGTGTTACCTTTAATTAGCGGTTAATTCATGATAGAATGTTAATGAACGATATATATATATATATATATATATATAGTAATTTGCATTGAGTACACTCAATAATAATCAACGGTAATAGACTATAGTTATACATTGGACGATCAAATTTGGATCAATCTCGTTGCGTTTTTAATTTGAATTACCATAAAACGATTTGCCTTTCGCGTTATTACCGTGTAAAACGTTTTGTCTCGTCGAGCTGTTCGAGTTTGTTCTGCAGGAGGGGATCTTTTGCAGTACCACTATAACCTAGTTCCTATACATAAGACACGCCCCTGCCGGTGACTGCTATAACAACAATTTGATGACGGTGACGGTGTGCATTGAGTGATTATGTGTCATAACTACGTTTATACTAGGTACCATACACAACTACAGTTCACCCAACAACAATTTTAAGGTTTCACACCTTCATACGGTTTGGTGAAAATTACAATGCTATAATAATATTATATTGTCGTGCTTCGTCGTTTTGCTCCTGGATGTGCGGTTCAAATCGTAAACTACTTACATAAATAATGTTATTGTCATCGCGATTGTGCTAAACAATATTATAATAATAAAAACAAAATACGTGTTCAATTATAATATTATAGCATTTGCTATTTATTTATTATATATTTAAATATAAATATTTTTGAAATTATACACCGCTACCATATTTCTATACTATACATATCTTGATACATTAATCGTATACTACATTACTATACAATATTAATATATAATTACTAATTTTACCATAAGCACTATTTTTTTTATTTTTTTTTTTTTTTACTAACTAGGTAATAATACTTTAAAACTATAAATAAGTATAGTTATAAATATAAATAATGAAAATTAATATATATATATATAGTAATAATATATTATATTATGATATTATGACGATGATAATGTGTCGTTCTACAGTGGCGTCTTTAGTGGAAGAAGGAGGTGTGTCTCGGTTGTTTTATAATGAGTGCGAGTTTATATGATCCATGATCTGTGGGAGAATATATTGTCAAACGCTGCTCCAACCCCCCCTCCCCCCCCCGGAAAAAAAAATCTTAAATACGTCACTGTTGATTTAAATAAACTATTACCTATAAGTACGCACACACTTTACGTCGTGATGTGAATGTTTTTAACGCGTACCTAGATATGAATTTTATGTTTTTACATGAGCGAAATCGTACCAATTACATTTTTATGTTCGTATATTTCCCGGTTTAATACGTATACATAAAGAATATATAAAAAAAAAAAAAATAATAATTTATAATATTTAGACGACGACGCGAGGATAACAGCTTGACAGACGGACGACGACACACTACTATAGATTCTAATCACCGAGGATTATTTTTAAACAATTTGAATTTCGCGCGAGTTATTGTTTTAACGGCTATATCGGTGTAATTGAATCGGTTCCCAAAACCTACGGGTAGACGATGTTTTACTTTTTTGATTATTAGCTATTACTATTTGTTTCCGAACTGCAATGTTCACTAGCCAGACTTTATATTAAGTTTAGAGTAGGTTACTAAATGTTTGTAGTAGTCCTAAACAAAATTAAAAACGTTGTTTTTTCGTTAACTTTAATATTATTATCATTGGTGCAATTACAAGTTTTTATTAGTAGGGGCTGGTCAAATTTATGTCAGACTCGTGAAAGGCTTCGCCTCTCACATCCCTCTTCGGTTTATCTTTGGAAATCCTGGAGGATGATTACATTTCATTCACACGTTATGAATATTACTCAAACCTCACCAAATAAATAGTGATCATTTTTCTCCGACTGCCCCACTCTGGATTTACTTGGCTACCTCGACTTCTATTTCATAAATACATCACGGCTTGCCGAAATCGTTTAAAATTATCATTTTATTTGAAATCCATGGTCATTGTTATTATTGAAAGTTATATGTCTATCTGTATTATGTATTACGATAAATTCAAAATTCAAAACATAAAAAAAAGAGCTAATATTTGTGTAATACTATAAGTATTGAAATCGGGACATTACACCATCGGTGACATAATATTCTAAATTCGATTATCTAATGTTATTAATATTGTATATGATTAAAAAAATTATAATTATGATAGTTTAAAACATCGAGTTTTTAATATTATAATTTCCAGCACTGTGTCGGACGGAATATTAAACGTTGCGTAGGTGTACCTACTTTGTATACTTTCATTTGAAAATATATTATTTCGAGAACCACTGTTGCAAAAAAAAGTTATCGTGATCCGATTCAACGGTCATCGATTGGGTAACGATATTATTACTTGATATTAGGAACTGATTCGATGGACGACGATAAATCGAGGTAATATGAACTAATAAATAATAATATTGGCCTTCGAACAGGGCGGCGAGAGGCGATTTTTATCGTTGATCCCGATTATACTAAAAAGTGGACTAATTCATTCACAAATTGATCGTTAAAAAAAAAAAATCTAGAAAGTGAACGTTTAAATGTTAACAGTATACTTTTACTTTACGTATGAAAAAAAATATATATATACATATAATATGTGTTTTATTTCAACCGCTTATGAAATTACGTATAGCGAAATACGTATGGATTATTACCAGAATGTGAAGTAATAACTAGTACCTACTCATCGAGTACCACCTGTATACAACTTTACTGCTGACACTAATAATTAAAAAAAAACGTATATAAAATACTGTTTTAAAAATTAATTTTTTTCGAACAAGTACCTATACATACGGCGGACGCGGGTCGTATAAAATATTCATTCTGTTAAACCGACGTTTTTCGGTTACGTAATAAAACGCTAAAAAATTAACGAGATTTTGACTACGTGCGTTATGCGCGATGTGTACCTACTACAATACTAATATTATAGTCTCCGAGAACCACCGGTAGGTACGTAAAACATTATTGTAATGTTTTTTTTTTTTTTTATGATCAATTTGCTCGTCGGTGAATGTAACAACGGGATATATGTATGTATGGGGAAAAAAAACGATCTAACCGGTAGGTTAACGAAGTATTTGTATAACAGAGTGAACTCTGTAATTATTATAACCGTTTGGAGTGTATTGCGTGCGTTCTCTATAGCAGCGGTTCTCAACCTTTATGTAGACAAATCGAACCCAAGATATTTACCAAATTGTTCACGCTATCATTTTTGTTTTCAAATAAAATTGAAATTTAACGGTATATTCCTATACCCCTCTTAAGTGTATCAACTAGGTACTAGGTAATAAACAATTTTTTTTCATAAGGCTTTTCCGTCTGTTTTTTATTTAATAATTGCTTTAATATTTAAACCGTACGGTTTTTCAACTTTAAAAATGCCAAGGTCACCCAATCAACATTATTCGCAACCCAAACGTTAATAAACGTTTCTCTATGTATAAATATGTGTATATATAGGCACCTATTTATAATAATATTATGTTTGCGAATTATTGTTGCCGTCAATCATATAATCGTCGTCGTCGTCGTCGTCCATGGTAATCCATCCGTACGCTAATTTATTAAAATATATATATACATGCATGCATAAAATATCGTATACACGACGATTATGACTATTATAATATAGGGCTCGGGACGATTTGCATATTAATTTTGTGAAACAGTCTCGAACAAATAATGGCCAAGTGACGTTATACACAAATGAGTTTTTCACGTCGTATAACAAACGAAGTATAATATTGTAACGGCTATGAAAAAAAAAAATCCCCTAGAAAAGCTCAATGTTTATAACGTTGGTACTTATATTACATTATCCTTTATCATGTATTATATGCATATAAATAATTTCTAATTAAACAATTAGGATTGGATAGATTAATAAGAAACAAAAATATATAATACACATGCACTCGTATGCTGATAAAACTGATAAAACCGCGTAAAGGGCATTAATAATATTTAATCTGACGTGAAATTTCGGGATTTTACTAGATTTTGTTACAAAATTTATCAATATAGGAGAGGCGGACAAAAAAAAATCAAGATTACGTTTAACACCGGTCAATAAAATATAAAATGAAACGTTAGAGTGAATAGATTAGATAAATGTATGAAAATCTGATTTTAAAAAAATAATCAATAACTTCTGTTGACGCCGAGAGATCTTTTTCATTGTAGAAAACTATAGTAACACCCCTATATTAATATAATATAATATAATGGGCGTACAAAATAGTTATTTTTAAAAACTGATTGTTCAAAACAGATTCTCTCAAAAATATTTTTAAAATTTGTACAAAAATCACAATATACAGCAAAACCGTCAAATCGCACCATTATTTATTCTAATATAGTGCATTTTTTTTTTTTTTTTTATGCGTTTAGTAAGGGAAATATTTAACTCATTATTTTGATCGTTTTTAAATAGGCAATTAGTCACGAGTCCTTATCATTTAATTTAGACACCAATTATTACATTGGTGAAGAGTGCTGCTGGTCAGTTTTTTAGACCATATTATAAAAAAACTATACATGTATATGTGTTTATATATAGAGAGCTCCACCTGATGATGGTACTCCGAATTACTACTATAGGTACTGTGATGCGGTAAGCGTGTACTACGCCACTGTTCACTGCTGGCCATCTACAACCACAACCGCTGGCGCAAGGACCGTGGCCGGTCGTTCAATAGTTGCGTGTACGAGACGTCTTGGATATCATTAGCCGGTGCCGTGGACGCAAACGACCTACGGAAAAAACCACCGCTCCCGATCTGACGTCTTACCGCCGTAGAGGGGGCCGCTGCTCCGCCACTGGGCCCACTGCTGGAACCGCTGCTCGATCCTAGGAGTCCCACGATATCGGAACCACCTCCGGCACCGTCACCGGCGGCACTTCCATCTCCACGGTCACCACCGGTTCCGCCGCTCTAACCGACGCAAATAAAAATATAAATAAAATTCGTTTTCATACCAATATATATATATATATATATATAATCAATTATATTATACGTATATTTGTAACACTATTAACCGCTGCAGCACGAGATAGATAATAGTATTTATTATTATTTGAGGGGAGACGGAATAATTATTCATTTTTGATTGCATGAAATAATGTTAACTATAAAAAAAATGCATGTAAAACGAATAAGAACAGATACTAACAGACCATGTATGATAATTGTTTATTGTTACATATATTGTAATGTAATTATACAAATTTTAATATTTTAATTGTATTAATTTTGTTGTTTTAAATTATTGAATTGTTTGAGATTTTTATTGGGTTTCTCGAGTCATTTTATATAAGCATGTTACTTGCCACTACTGTTGAATCAGATGATGACAACGAAGATGCAGCGGCAGACGCAGACGTAGAACCAGTGGAAGATTGTGACAGGATGGATGCCAACAGATTAGCTAGGAAAGAATTTTTCATCCCATAGACATGCATTGAAGAAGTTTTAAAGGAACCCCCCTTTATAGAGTTCTTTGTGGTGTTAAAAGTAGAATTACTATTACCGTTAAAGTTTTTACCACCCTTGTTACTATTCTGATTACCACTACTCGATGAACCGGATAGTGGTCCAATTAAATTTAAAATAGACCCAGAATCCGATCCTCCCTCTCCGTCTCTAGTACCACTTAATGTTCCAGATAATGGTCCGACTAAATTCAATATTGACCCCGAATCTGAACCACCACTGTTTCCCTCTCCACCACTTAATGAGCCGGAAAGAGGACCAGCTAATTCAAGTATTGTTCCTGAATTCGATCCACTATTGCTTTCGCCACCACCTCCACCGCCACTCGATGATCCAGATAATGGTCCCACTAAATTCAATATCGACCCAGAATCTGATCCACCACCCCCACCACTTAACGACCCAAATAGAGGGCCAGCTAGGTTAAGTATAGACCCCGAATCTGAACCACTACTACTACCTTCCCCACCACTTAACGAACCCGAAAGTGGACCAGCCAAATCGAGTATTGATCCTGAATCTGAGCCCCCTCCACTGCCATTCGATGATCCAGATAATGGTCCTATTAAATTTAATATTGAACCCGAATCCGACCCACTATCATTACCACCCCCTCCACTTAATGACCCAGATAGAGGACCAACTAAGCTAAGTATAGACCCTGAATCTGAACCACTACTACTACCATCCCCGCCACTTAATGAACCGGATAGAGGTCCAGCTAAGTCAAGTATTGATCCTAAATCCGATCCCCCATCGCCACCATCCCCACCACTTAACGACCCCGATAGAGGACTAGCCAGATCGAGTATTGATCCTAAATCTGAACCACTACTATTACCATCCCCGCCACTTAGCGATCCCGAAAGAGGACCAGATAAATCGAGTATTGAGCTTAAATCTGATCCTTTACCACCTCCAGCATCCCTACCACTCGACGAACCCGAAGGAGAACTAGCTAAGTCGTGCATTGACTCTGAATTTAATTCACCACTACTACCATCGTCGTCACCTAATGATTTGGAATAAGAACTATCCAATTCAAGTTTTGATTCCAAATTCACACTTCTAATATCAATGTTTATTGCGTTGCTGTCGCTGTCTTCATAAAAATGATCTGCTGTTCCATCCATTATAAGGTTATCAATGTAATCACTTCCATCAGTTAGTGGTTTATCTTCATCCTACATACACATATGCGTGCATTAGGGTTGCCCTTTATTATACTTAATTAAAAAGAAAATACTAATTTTTCTCATTTTACCCCATTTGCCATGACTAATTAAGTGATTTCATCTGCATAGTGCTCTCTACATTTCAAAGGTAAGTAATAATATTAAACAATATATACGCTAAGAAATATAAACTGTTTAAATAAATCACCTAATAATTTATAATATTTAATACATAAAAGAACTATAATACATATAGGTATTTATCATTAATTTGACCATTTTTTGTATACTATATCATTGCTAACTAACTATATTTAACTATTGATACACAATTGTACATTATTTATTACTCATTCTTATGAACAATTATAATTATCGATATGGTTTATTTACAAATTTATCTATTAACTGTAAGTGAATATAATATTATATTGTTATTGATTTTCTTTATGATAAATGCTATATCAAAATTATATTTGTACTTCATAAAAATTAGAATTAACGAAAATAAAACGGACATACTTTGACGATTGCTGTAGATGAGAAATTTGGAAGGTAGTTTATAGAGGGGAATTTAATGTATATTTTTAAGCAACGATTTATCTTTGCTAACGAAAAACGATTCTAAGCAGAGTTCGGTTATATATGTTTTAGTATGTCGTAATATTTACGATTTTCATTAAAATTAGATACTAAAATTTTACATTAAACTCAATTTTATTTTACCAGAAAGACTGACTTATAACTAACTTACAGTAAATTGTCAAGCTTTTCTGTTTGGTCTAACAATCGTATCAACAGAGTACTTACCGAATAAAAATGACATAAAAAAAACTCACACAATTAAAATGCCTATAAATAGATTAAAAACAGTTAAAATGTTTTGAAAATTTTAACACGTCTAGAAAAGGTAAATTTAAGCTGTCTGTTTATATTTCAAGTCTCTCTGAATATTTTTAACCAAATCACAACAAAAAACAAATTAAAAAATTATATATTTCGTAAATGTTCCCGTTATTCCTATGATTTTTCTAGGTTTTTCCCAGTTATTATGAAAATAGTTTAAAAACCAAAAATTGAACTCCTTAAAATGCCACCCTGATAAAATTTTCTTTCAGAAAAAGTGTGACAATTGAAAATTGGAGCAAAATTTCTGGTAGAAAAGTTGCTCACAAAAAATAATAAATAAAAATCAACATCTAAAACAGAGATTTTGTGGAATAGTCATCATCGTTAACTTTGTAGGTATTTAAGTATTTTTTGAATTTTCGTTTTAGAAGTTGCCCTTGATAGACATCAGTATAAGATCATCTTATATTATTATGACCTTGTACATTACTTGTTCATAATTTCATATAGCCATACTGAACATATTTTAACATAACATTATGAGTTTATAACTATTTAATTTACAAGAGTCGTTGGTTACTAACTACGTGGCTTGTGGTTCGGAAAACTACCACTACTATATTGTATTACATGCAAAATTTTTGTTTGTTTTCATAAAAAATAAAATTGTTAATTATATATATATATGAATTTGCGATCCTTTACGTTAATACGTACTAAATAAATACGGAAAAGTGTTATATTGCTGCTGCGGTGGTATACATATGCACTAAATATAATTTAACTAAAAATGATAGTTGAACACAAAGTATTTCGAGAAAAAACTGTGTACTTACGCTACTGCTGCCTAATATTGGCCCAATCAACTGTAATATGCTACCGGATCCAGAACCCCCCGCTCCGGCACCCTTTACAAAACAATAAAATCAATCATATATTATTAGTATGTAAAACAGACATTTAATAGACAGAATATAGTTTTACAATAATTAGTTATTGTAGTCATCTTTTTTGGAATATAAGAGTAAAAAATTGATGATTCGAATGTGTTTATTTTATTATTTTAGTTTGTTATATTACTATTGTATGCAATTTAAATGAAACGTACTTAATGCCAATTTTAAATATATAATTTCGATTATCGAAATACTATTACCTATTGTTTCTTTGCATAACTCTTTAAAGCTGTAGTAACCACTTTCGAAAGCACGCCTCGTGAGAAAACTAGTAGACTCGTCAGATTTCGATGTTTTTTTTTTTATTAATATTATTTGAAAGAAAATAACTTTTTGTAGGTAGCAATAAAACTCCGATTTTCAAAATTCAAATTCTGTTAGTTTTTAATTTTAATTTTGACAGATAAATTAAAAACTAGAGTTTAATGTGACTTGTAAAAAGTTTTTTGCTTTAATATTAAATTGAAAAAAAAAAATAAATCGAGGGTTTTTTTTGTAAAATCATTTTGGTCCATGAAAACAGCTATACCCCTTTCCCTTAAATTATTATCGAACAATAGATTAGTAAAAAATTATTTACTTTAATATGGTCACTAAAATTTTTAAAATTTGGAGAACCAGATCCTATAACCTTAACTGGCAATTGTTTAAATTGATTAAACAGATTAAATAGTTTAATAGGTTATTATTACAAAAAGGCTGTACAGATACCAAATCCGCATGAACGAGTATAAGAGAAATTGTTTTTTTTTTTTTTTTTTAATTTGAAATAATCATCAGTATTAATGAACTTGGCGTAAAAAAGATCCTTGATCTCAATTGCCATTCAAAAACTATTCAAAATATAATATGTACCGTTCAAATCATAACAATATAATATTATGTAATTATATATTGTGAAATACAATTATTTTTAATATTATTGAAACGAATGTTTTTCAACTTTTTATTTTTCGTATTACATTCTAACCTCCTCCCCTCCCCTCGGAACATGTCTGCAATGACTACAACATCTAATTCAAAACGCTTCTGTATTTATTATTATTATCGTAGATTTGTTGAGGAAAAACAATACCGACCGAATCATTACTTGCGTCACCGTTTGGCGACGATGATTGACCGCCACTCGACGAACCACTGCTACTGCCCAGCAGACCCGTCAACAGACTCAGAACATTGGAACCTGCGGGACTTCCGGCGCCATTACCGCCATTCGAACTGTCTCCCCCATCACCGCCGTTACCCTATATACAAATGTTATAATTGTATTACACATTAGGTCATTATGTGAAAAACGGTTAGAATTCAACTTAACGCAAAATAAAAAAAAAATAAATATTTTTTTAAGCTTTTTCAGTCCTTGGAAGACCCGCACTACCTCAACTATACTCCTCTATCTATCTCTGTCACGCTATCTTCTATTGTTAGTTCTTGGGAACATTTGATTAAGTTATCATAATCTTTGTCTGCCAAAGCTGCCTTGAACGGCTCCTGGGTCTTTTTTGATTTAATTTTTTGACCAAGGATTTCTTTTAAAGGGCCGTTTATTCGAGACATGGCCTGCACACTTAAGTCGTTAGCTACTGAGATAAGCACTTATATTTGTTTTTTAATAAATAATTTGAACTTCCCTATTTGTCCTCCTTCTGCATACTCCATATTCTATTATCGATGTCTATGAATCCGTCTAAAATCATATTTATCAAAACAAGATATTTTGTTCTTCGTCTAGAGAGTAATTTTTACCTGAGCAATTTTCCTAAACTGTAATGCTTTGCATAAACATCGGCTTGCCATAGAGAGATGTATGCATATATAGTAAATGGATAGATCATTTTTTTTTTACTTGAATACGGTTAAATATATCACACAAAAGAATCCGCGTTATGCGTACCAAATTTTGCGCGTATATATTTTTTTTCGGCCAATTAAAATTTTCACATTAGTAATAATAAGTATTATATTTAAATACTTACACCACTACCACTACTGCTGCCCACAATGGGTCCCAATATAGATAGGATACTGGAAAAACCGCTGCCACCAGAGCTGGAGCCGGATCCATTAGAACCAGCTGGATCCGCCGCACTACTGTCACTGCTACCGCTACTACTTCCGGAAGCACTACCAGAAGATCCGGCGCTTACGCTCTGTTTGACAAACGCAGAGTTGAAAGACATACGGTATTAATTAGTATTACCGGGAGATAATTTACAATAGTATATATTTTAAATTAAAACAATGTGTTAAAAACTCACGCCACTGCTGCTGCCCACCAACGGGGCCACCAAATTTAATATGGATCCACTACCGCTACCACCCGAGTTACTGCCACTACTGTCCGCTTGAGGAGCTGCCGGGTCGCTGCCGCTCTGTAACACGATTTCCAATTTTAAATATCGATATAAATGATTATACACGATTTACATGACTTTTTGTTATCATTAAACATATTGTTATCTCTAATAGGTACATTTCCCGTTTTACACCATTTTAGATCTTCTTTTTTTTAACAAATAAGCTTAAGTTTCAGTGAGATGCATATGCTTTCAAAGAAAATACTTATTCAGTATTCTCCGACTTTTTCATGCCATACATTAAAAGGGACGGATTTTTTACTTTATTTTATTTTATTGAAACATGTTTTCGAATTCATATATGAAATATAATAATTATTTTTCCAAAAGAATACTTTTTTTTTTTGTTTTTAATACTTCAATAGTTAGACAGATAGTCCAAGTTGTTTTTATTGTATATTAAACGATGATTTCTGACTGACGGTACTTTATTTTAAATATTTATTGAAATTGTCTGCAGTTCATCCCCTAGATCCTTTTTTTATTTTAGATTTTTGTTGATCTCTGCAGTTCCCTTAGCAATAAAGGAAAAAAACACAACTAATACTACGTTCCACTTAGAATCATGTTTCACTTTTTATACTTAAAAATACATAAAGCCATAAGTTGTTTTCTTAAATACTGCGAGTACGGTAAGAACTAATATTTAATTGGTGAACACACTAAATTTATTGTCCGTTTATTTTGAACGACGTCAAATTTGACAGTTGTAGAAGAAGAAAATGTTTATTATTGATAAGCTATTTATATTTCTTTAACGGCCATGAAAACGAATGATCTTAATGATCTTAAATGTTTTATTAATTTTATAATAATTATATAATCAACCGAAATAGATTTAATTACTTTGTTTATCTATTCATCAGATCGGTGAGAATCTCATAATTAATTACTTGAACATTACGTGCATTAATAATTGTGTTAATTATAAAATCCCGAGTGGGAACAAAAATTAATAGGTACCTAATCTACACTGAATTGTAAGTACAACAAACTTTTTTTCTATAATAGTCAACAACACAATGTTATGTATTTTTTATTGTAATTTATTAACGGCGGTGTAATTAAACTAGAAAAGAATACAAAGAATATATCTAGAACATTTCAGATTTGAAGCGTTTCGAGGGATTTGTCGGTTTTAATATCATGTATGTTTTTATTTTTTTTTTCGGTCTGTAAACCACTTTTCGAAAACAAAACTTGCTCCAATGTATCAAGTGTAGCACCTTTTCTGAAAATAAATCTTATCTGGTTATTACATTAAATATGTCATTTTTTGATTTTCCGAGTATTTTTCATAATAATTGAGAAAACAGGGAAAAGACGAAAATGAAAAACTATCAAAATTAACAGCGTACCATTGTATTATTTAAAATTTTTACGCTTTTTGTTATCCACCAGAAATATTGCTCTAATAGAAAACCAACAAGAGACCTTTTTTGTTACATTGTTATTGTTGATGGGTAAGAAAGTCGTTTTTTGATTTTCTCTGTTGTTTTTTAATAATTGACTACAATTGAAAAAAAAAAAAAGGTAGAAAAAACAGGAAAATTATTTTCAATCTTGTTTTATTGTTGTAATACGAGTATTTAGTTAAACATATTCGTATTGAATTGACATTTTTACAGAAAACTTATATATGCTCTTATAGATCTTATCAAATTTTAAAAATATTTGAGCCATTTTTGAGTTATAGTTAATAGTCTGTTAACTAGTTGTAGTCATTTTAATTTGTAAGGTTTTTGTAATTTTTATTTGGTAGGTACATACTCTGCTACTGATTGATTAAATAGAAATTCTTGCAAATTTAACAGAAAGTGCATTATAAGTCGTCCTTAATGGTCAAAAAAAAAAAATAATAAAAAAAGTTGAGTGTAATGTAGTATTTTTTTTTTTATATATATATAGTGTTTTTTAAATCAAATTTTCACAAAATTCGTAAATATTACGACCTTTTAAAACATATTTAACCGAACTTCGTTCTAAAAAGTTGTTTATAAATTTAAAAAAAACTTCACTGTAAAAGCAACATATTCTTCGCTCTGTTTAGAATCTAAAATGTAATCACTCTTCCACCCCTGAAAAAATTAACAAATATTCTAGTAGATACTTCGTTCGTAAAATGATTTCATGGTGGCCTCTTTTTATTTGTAGTGAAACGCCTAATTACATCCACGGGTAAAAATATACCAGAATATTTTGTAGACGAGCCGATAAAAAACGACCATCGAATTTAATATAATACGAACATGTACATGATGCTAGACCGAATACTATACATACGTTGTTTATGTTATATATATAGCTAAAATACTCGACCTTACGAAAAAAGTACTATAATTGCTTACTGATTAATTAAACATGACCAAAATCAAAACCATGTATACAAGACAACGATCTATTTGGGTATAAATATAACTCTGTTACTATTAGCTAATGTTTATTACGTTGATGCGGTCGAATATTTTATACGCCTTACACACGTGCCCGGAATTTTTAATCAGAAACCCTCGATGTTAGGTCAAGTTTATTTGTGAAGCAACATAATTGCAGCTGACATTATGAAATACTCACCGATCCACTCGACGAGCTCGACGAAGAAGGTACACCGGCCGAAGATCCGCTAGAAGACGAGCCGACTACAGAGCCGCTGCTACTGCCCAATAATCTGGTGATCACGTCCAAAGACCTTGGTCCGCGTTGTTCGCTGTCGTTGGTCTATAAACAAAAATAATAATATCACGTATTTAAATTTAAATAATTATTGTTCCGAACGAATTGACACTATAAATGCGTTATTCGTAATGTAATAGAGCGTTTTCATATCACTATATAGTGACGTACACACATTTTCGAGATGTACATACTCCAAAATGTAATTTAAACACAGTGATTTTTGTTACTTTTTCTGATTTAAACAATGTCACCCTATAACTGGTTATACTTGTACTTATGTGTATAAAAATCAACCATAAAAATACTGACGTTTCATCACAGTGTATATTCTTGTTTTTAATGGTGAACATTTGATTTCTCAATAGAGTGGCGTATTCAGGATTTGTCATTAAGAACATAGCGGGTGTTTTATGCATCGCCGTTATGACCATCGTACTGCTGATGGGTGTACTTCTGTTGTAGGTATAAAGTTAGGATGATAATATGTAAATATAGAGTAACTTAATTTATATTATAAGCGTATTCAAAATGATACTGAGCGAAGTTCAGTTAATCTTATTTTAATAAACTTAATGAACTGAAAGTTGTATTATTTGTACCTAACTAACAAATAAATTGCAAATGTCCGTAGTTTTTTGAGAATTTTTCTAGAGCTTAACAATTGGAAAATAGTATACGTGAAAAGCAGTGAATTTTATGATATTCATCAAAATTTGAACTTTATAACCTCTTCTTAAACAAATTTGTGAGTACGGATTTTCAATATTTTTATAGTACCTAATGGTCACATTATAATGAACCACATATTAAAAAAAAAAAAATGTATCCACATAAAAACAAACAAAAACTTAAATAAATTTAAAGTTTCAAAAAACTATAAATAACTCGAGAATTGACAGAATGGTTTAAAAATTGCACTACATCTAGGAAACGGTAGTATAGATATTTAATGCAAATTTGGGTCACTGCCGTTGTTCCTAACTGAAATACAACGAAAAAACTAAATTGAAAATAATATAAATTATTATCACGCAATTAATCCCAACTTCCGACGTTTCTCCCCCAATATTTAGAAAACTACAAGGAAAATCCGAAAAATAGTTACTTTTCAAATTGTATCATCTAAATCGAATTTGAAATCAGAAACAACCCTTAAAGTTGGTTGTGTTTAGAAAAATAAAATGAAAACAAGTATTACACGTTACAGAAAAACCAATGCATTCCTAGTTAAGCTAAAAAATATAACTGTTATTTATCAAATCTTAATATAATATCGTGTAATTTTTGATTTGGTATACATTTAAACATCTTTACTAAAAATATAATAACAAAATATTTTTCATTGAAGCAAATAAAAAACTTCAAATAGGTCAAGTACCTACTGCACAATAGCACAGTATTATATTAAACTTATAAACGATATAACAGATTTAGTTTAAAGAACAATTTTTTTATATTTTTTTTTTTTTATCTCCAATATGTTGTACATAAATTATAAAAATCAAAGTCAGAGTAAATTAGAGCAAAGAGTATATTTGCAAAAGAATGGGAGGGAGCGATGGCCCTATATAATATTATTAATATGTGAAGTAATGCTGTCTCTTCACGCGGAGACATTTTAGCATATATTTTGCGAAATGGAAACAAGGAAATTATATATCTTTTTAATTTGAAAATATCATACAATGCAATACAATACAAAGGTTTACTTTGTGTATTTTACTAAAAATTATGGTACATTTCAACTTTAATAAAGTTTATAAAATATAAGAGGTATCTCTATTAATTAATAATTATGATTAAAATTAAATATGTTGGTCGATAAAATCAATACAAATTATTTATTTGATTTCAAAATTAAAATTATTAAATTCATCCGTGATAAGCATTTATATTCTGTGATAATAATGTATAACGAGGTCACTAACGTTGTTGTATAGTGTTTTAAAATCGAAAAAATCAGTCTTTTTTTTTTTTTAAAAATAAGCGTTAAAACTTTTTAGTTTACTATTTGATAAATTGTGTACTATGAACAATATTCGAGAAAAAAAAAATGTTATTTTTAACAAATCACTATTTTAAGTTGAACAAATGCGGGAATGTGAAAATATACGATATTATACCAATTAATGAATTTTATTATTATGATTTTATAATTATTTATAATGTCGACTTTAATAAAGTGTAGCATTATTCGGCCCGTATCTTTCCTCAGTTTAGTTACGACTTGATAAGTAATCTAATACATTACACTATTTTTCGTCATAGTTTATACGTTTAGTGTTTGTGCCGCTGTAAATATCTGAAAAACCCTTCATCCACATTTAAAAACTATTTCAAATTTAGGCCCTTAAACCTCGAAAATATAAATATCGGCATTCTACACCATAAATAACACCAAGTTAAAAAAAAAAAAAACACCCTTCCTTGACCTTCTAATATATAATTGGTGGATTTCAAAACTGGTAATAAAGTTGGGTTCTAGGATCTTTAAAACTCACGATATTATAATTGTTTTTGATTCGTTATAGCGTAATGTTTGAAATCCATTAGTTTATGTCAGTTTTTTTTTGTGAAAATCCATACGCATTTCTGGGGCAAATTTTTCGGCGGGAAATAAAGGGAAATTCCGTTATTTTCGACGGGAAAACTGTTGCAGTTCCTATCCTTTAGCATCGCCAATGTGGACCGAACCAGAGGCCGGTGACGATCGCTTCGGCGCTGTTTTAATAGTGCGAAACCGGCGAAATGTGGGTCGCCACTGATCAGCCGCACGGATAGCAGGTGGACGACCTTGGACGGCCGTCATTGTACCACTTATCGGGAGAGCGGTTATAAAATCGCTTGTTATAACACAGAGTAACCCGTCCGTCCGTTCACCCGCGAACCCGTCGGACGTAGACGACGACGACCACCGCCGCCGCCGCCACCGTTGCTGCTGCTGAATACATTACAAAATTATGTCTTTACAGACGCGTGCAATATTACATCGTCGACTCAAAGATCGTATTCTTATTATTTATTGTTATTGTACTCGACAATCCGATTCCATACTAGAGAAGTCGTGTGTCTCGTAATTGTGTTGCGTGCTCCTCCCCCCCTCCCCCCCCCCGAAGGCAATGGTAGGTATTCTCGTCGACATTTTTTGAGAATATACAAATATTGCGTCCTGCGTTACTGGCGTATTATATATATAATATAATGTTTGTGCTGTTCACAGGGAAATAGATATCCGAAATTATAAGAAAAATTATATTTTTTTTTCTAGCTTTACAAGCCATTTAGACTTTTAGTTGCCAAAACTAAACGTTTCCATATTTCTCTGTTTTGTGATACATTCCCGTCTATCTCTCGTGACTGCGTCAGTTCACCCAACTTCGGCGTGGTTTTCTCCGTGAACGCGTATCTCACTTTTCAGGCCATGTACCACAGGCATACGTACAGACTGGTCTCACGTAGCTAGTATATAGTGGTTTTTTTGAGTTTTTCGACATAAGTTTTGACCTAAAAAGGTTTGCTAGAGCAAAGTAACACCTGTTTACCGTGGATAGTCTTATGTTTATTTCGCCATAGCCTGTCAATGTCACCCCTAGATATAGAAACTCTCGTATCTGTTCTATTTTATTGTTATCTATAATTATACATGATCAATTTCCTATTTTTCTGTCATTATTATGTACTTCATTTTTTCCATGTTAACTTTTAGACTAATACTTTTTTCCGCTTTCATCATTTCCATCATATTTTTTTTACTTAATTTTGCGTTTTTCCTATAACCACGATATCGACCGCATATGTATGCAATATATTTCCATCCCCCAGTGTCATTGATTCTGTTCGTGGAACTTTTCGTATTATACCTTTAATGCGAGATAGAATAGTAACGATAACATTGAATCTCCTTGTCGTAATCTGTTTGCAATGGTAAAGACAGGTGACAGGACATTCTTAAATTTAACCCTAATATAGATTATTGTGTTACATATATTTTGTGTCAGTGTGATAATCTTTTTTGGTATTCCAAAGGATGTCAACGTTTGTCATAATTTTTCTCGTACTATAGTAAATTAAAAAGTTAATTTAAATTAAAAAAATTAAACACTAAAAATTATTTTAAAAAAAAAATTGTTGTGAATTTGTTTTATTAGAAGTACTGAAATATCTGAAATAAATACAATTTATAATACTGTTGCGGTTTTAGTGACATACGGTTTAAGTTGTATGAACGGATAATTGTAGTAGTATATCACTGCGGTTATTATTTTTTTTCAAAAGCTATTTGAGAGCATACACAGTAAACCCAAGATTTTTTAACGAAATGTTGAGAGTATACAGTGTTTTCGTAGAAAGAATGGCATACGCAGAGATGAGGGGGATATATTCCGCATTATCTCATTTTTCTTAAATATTATATTAACAGTAGTATGCATGATGATTTTTTAAACTTACTCAGCCAATTTTTATAATTAAATAATGCATACATTTCAATTCTGATTTTGAATTTTTAAGTGTATTGAAAGTTGATATTTTCGAATACTTAGATTTTTCACTTCGCTTACTTTACTTAGGAGTAAAATAAGTATCTTGTGACAATATCAACTTTGGTTTCTCAAATGATAACCAACATGTTTTAATGCAAATTGTGAATTTGATGATTTTTCTAAAAATGTTGACCTATTATAATCGAAATTTGAAATTTCAGAGTTATTCTAGTTTAAATAATAAAAGAAATAACTACACAATTCAAAACAAGAAATTGCCTACATATCACTCCAATTAAACAGTCGGTATCCAAACCACATAAAAGGCTAATATTCTCAGTATTTAAAGGAATAACTTAGAAACTTTACGATCAAATTTCGATTACAAAAGATATACTTTAATAATTTCAAAAAATCAGTGGATTAGCAATTTGCATCAAAACATATAGGTTTTCATTTGAAAAACCAAATTTGTTATTGCTACAGAATACTTCTTAAATGTTGTGAACATATCGTTATTAACTGTACTTAAAAATTCCAAAAATCAGAATTTGTATTAATACATATTTTAACCATAAAAATGGAGTGAACATGCTTAAAAAACCACTCTATATATTATATAATTTCTGTCCATCAAAAACTGAATCACCAAAACACTCCTGATACAGTGGTGAATTTATGGGGGAGAGGGATTAATGGAGTCCGGACCCCTCCTCCTCCATTAGGCCCATTGATATCTAAATATCTAATAGGTATATTATATATTAATATATTCTGTGCTTATATAAATTAGTTATAACCGTATATTTATTTTATTTAGTAATCATAAAAAGAAAAATTGTCATCATAATTATTATGCATGATTGCCACTGACCAATTGGAAATCGAAAGATGCCGCTTTTAAAGTTTAATAATTTTCGTTTACCAGTTTGTCAGTAATCATAATTATTTTTTTTTATTAATATAGTAGTGATTAGTCGTGTTAGCTTATGAAATGTTTACTTATTTGCTTTTTTGTAAAATAAACTGTATGATGTCTTAAAATTACACATTTTTTCACGAAGAATAGCATATCCATGTGTTCACCTAGTAGGGGCTTGAGTATAAATAGTATACTGCAGTGAATATGAAAAGATCACTGAATGACAACAACAATCATTTGTTATCCATTGGTTTATGATTCTGAGCGAACGAGGAATTACCAAGGTTTTACAAAGTTGTATATTTTTTATTTAGTTATTTTTTTTTTTTATATATATATACTTTGTTTTAAATGTCCTCAAAAAATCTTGTTCCAATTTAGTTAGTACTTTAAGGAGAGAAATTTTGATTTTCCGAACAGTTTTTTGAATATTTGGAAAATATTGTGAACATTTACGAAAATAATTTTATTATTTTCAGTTTTGTTTTTTTTTGTTGTTGTTAAAAATATTCATAAAAACTTGAAATTGAACAAAAATCTTGTATTTGTTTTATAAACGTGATAAGATTTTCAAAAAATTCGAACCATTTTTGAGTAATTTACAATTATTTTAATTTTTCGAGTTTTTTACGTAATATTTATTCGGTAGATATTCTGTGAATAAAATTCTTAAACCAAACATTCATACTTAAAAATTTAACAGGAGGTAAATTATAAGTTGTACTTATAGTGCTCAAAAAGAAAAAGTTAAGTTTAATGTAGTTTTTTTTAGAAGATTACCTTCCTAAGTTCTCATCTACAAGGGTGGCCTACTCATCATGCGAAGTATGTCAGTCTTTTTTTTTTGAAGTTAAATATGGCATTTAATATAACACTTTCATTTGGGTTATTCATATTGGCATATTCAATTAAACAATGAAAAGCGTGAGAACGCACAGCAAACGGCAATAATTGTGACCATGATTTACCATGGTTTATTTATCTATAGATCATATACAATCTAAGCAGAGTAGATTAATTTATGTTATGGTTACCCAACGAACTATAATCAAATAGCCCCAGAACTTAATCTTGATTCTGAATTGTCCAAATTTTTTTTTTTGTACATTTTTATGCACGATAATGTATTGATATATTTGTTTTAGTAACACGAATATTGAAAATCCTCATTTTTCATTGAATTCAAGAACAAATAAAATATTATTTATTTTGGTAGGCGGCCGTTAGTAATTTTGAAAGCTATGCTCCCCCCAGCTCCCCTTGTGGCACATTTAATCACCACTTCAACCATCGATAAAATTATATTACGCAGGTTTACACGAAATACCATGTTTTAAAACAATTAAATTCCTATAAATTTCCCTTATAAATAACCCAAGTCACCAGAATGACTTGAAAATTTTACTACATCAATAAATGGCTAGATAAGTATTTCAGATTATTAACCGAATTACGAACAAAATAGAAAATCGAAAATAATAAAACCGTATATTTTCCCGTTTTTCCTACGTCTTTTTCTGGTTTTCCCAATTATTAGAAAAACTACACGGAAAACAGCCTTCACTAACCTTCCTTAGATTCCACTTAAGATGAAATCATGGGGTAGCGAGCATCTTGATAAATATTTTTAACTCAGTTGTGGAGTATACAATTTTATCCGCATTAAACTAAATAAAAACTAAAAAAACGGGAACATGTCAAATGCCTGTAAACAATTTAAAATTTAAAAACGTATAGGAATGATTAATATAAGTATTCTGTTAAAATGCAGATTTCTACGAATATTTTTAACCGAATTACAACAAAAGACAAAAACAGAATAAAAATCAAACATTATGAAACTGTTATTCACTTAAACTTTTCTGTTTTTCCTATGTTTTTTTTCACCCTGTTTTAGCCAATTATTACGAAAACTGCTTTGAAATGAAAAAAAAATTGTCCTCCTAATGTACCAACTAGATCCAAAATGCTCACTGGTGTTTTATATCAAGAGTATAATATTGGTCATTGAGATCAGATGAGTGCAAATAACGTACAATAAATTATTTTCAGTTCATCTATAATTACTTAATATCATTAATATTAGTCAATGCGAAATTTTTATGCGTAATGATGATTGGTTATAATAATAGTTGTACCATTAAAATTCATTATGTGTAAAAACAAGTTGTATAATAATAGAATAGTTGATATGAAAATTAAGTTGGGAGTGTAAAAAATTTAGCTTCAGTTAGCTAACTGATTTATTCGCGAATTTCTAAATAAATCAATTTGAAATATTTTGCATCATAATGATACCAATAATTGGAACCAAATAAACCAACCAGTATGACAAACAAATTTAACCTATCAAATTTATTGTATAATTAATATTTTCGATCTATTATTAGTTTTATAATGTCTAGATAAAAATAATAATACTTGAATTATACTCGCTTGAATTATCTATAAATTATAACAATTCAATAATTATTTAGATTTAAAAAAAAAAAAAACTTTTTTTTTTCATCAAAATGTTTTTATGATCTATGTAACTTGATAATTAATTTATAATAACCGTTTATCAATGTAAAATAAATATTTTATCTATATTATTTGGCATAAATAGGTACCTATATTAATTAAACAATTTAAATAAAGATTTATCTAGGCTATTTCATTATCTATCACAGATAACGGCACGGATAACTTATTTGTCATTTATCTGGATACGATTAAAATATATCTATCTAGATAAATCTATAATTTTGGTAAAACCACGCTACTAATTCCACGCTACTAATTATCACGGAAATGAATCAACGAAAAAAGTTATAAAACGAAATTATTCATATTTTTTTTTTTACTTCAGATTTTAAATAAGCATGACCTCCAAACGTCCTTGCATTTATATTTTATAGTATAGTATAGTATCACACGTACCATCAATGCAAATATACGTATTATATATACATTGTGTATAATACCTATGACACCATATAAACGACCGGATGGAATATTACGCTATCATTATCAATTATTATTATTATTTTTTTTAATTCTCAAATGCAACTTAAATTTATTTTTTATAATAATATTCATTACCTGAAACTGTTGTGCGGTGGCTCCGACGACCAATAATATCGCCACTGTAACGACGCTACAGCTCTTGCTACGGCTGTTGGTCCTCATCGTTCCGCAATCAAAGGCTGTTAGAAAAAGTCAAATTAAAATTCACTGCACTACTATAACAGTTACTATAATATGTCAAAAACAATAAAAACATAATATTGTATAGATTCTCAACAACTCGTATAACTATAACCTAAACATCTCGATAAATATGAACGATCAAAAGGCCGATACTACTGATGGGTATGCCACTGTTTTATGAATGAAATTAAATGGAAGATACTATCCACACCTCTATACATAGTGTAATTTAATTTATATCTGTATGAATTAATAAACCATTTCTAATGAAAAAATATTTGTGAGAAGTGTATTATTAGTCCTATTTGTTCTTGTGTTGCCGAGATAACACAGAAATCAACTAAGATTATATAAAAAATTGCCAATTTTTCCCACCTATTAAGAAAATTATAAATAAGATCAAAAATAACCCACCTGATTTAATGCACCAACTAGATAAAAAATTCTACCATAGGGTTTTCCATATATTACCCAAAAACCAGCCACGTACAAAAATGATAAGCCAAAATATAAAAGAAGCCAGTACGTAATAACGTATTTTTACATTTCGTTTTATTTGATGTTGAGCTCGAACACAACGGCACTAGTCGGAGCAGAAAATATGTTTACAGAACAAAAATAAAAATTTTAAAACCACCAAAAACCATTTATTCCTAACTTTAGTTAGATGAAATTTAATACGATCGGTAACTAGCAAAACGATAAATAAACAAATAATACAAAATTTTAAAATATCACAAGAACGGAAAACCGAACTTAATCAAACTCTAACGAAGACTTGATTTCCAAGAACAGAACTCCAAAATTCGCTTTCGTTTAGACGTCAGAGTGTTCACGGACAGAAAGTTTAAAAATAAGATTGAGCAAGTTAATGATTAATACACAGTTAAGTCAATTCAACAAAAACTAACCAGTTCAACACGTCAATACGTTAATACGTCTGAAAATTGACTTTAAATTAAACTCAATTTGCAGAGTAATCATTTGTCCTTGGTTTGTTGGAAATACAGATAATCATTTTTTAAAACACAGAGAGTAAATAAGAGAAAATATAAAATTATACTTATTTAAAATAACTGAAAAAATTTCCTTTCAGAAAAAATGCTCCATTTGAAAACCGGAGCAAGTTATATTTACAGAAAAGTTGTTCACAGACATAAATAAATAAATAAACATTATTGTAAAACAAATACATTACTCACTCCGATCAGAATCTAAAAAAAAGTCTGTATAAAAAAAAAATTGAAGTATATTTATATCTACTTAATTTGATTACTCGAAAACAAATAAGATTTGTTAAAAAAATGAATAGTCCGTAATCAAAATAAATGTAGATATTGATAATATTGAGATTTTACACATTTTTCGATATAATCCAAATAAGATTTCCTATTATATAATCATTTTAAATTATACTTTACAAATGACGATGAAGGAATTAGATTTGATTGTATAAATCCAAAAACAAATCGTTCTTCTCAAAAATGAACGACAATTTGTTTTTTTTAACTTAATATTTCCCCGAAAAAAATCATGATACCATATTATTATAATTAGAAACTTGAACGACTAGAATACCTTCCACCCACAGGATTTCATGAGTTTTCTAAAAGTAACTTCACTTACGAATTGCGACAAACGACGATATATACTAAGTGTTGCTTAAAGTGCCGCTCGCAGTATTCAAACTGCGTTGCGGTTTTCTGCTAGTAAATTACACCCGAAAATATTGTCTGAACGCGTAAGTGTGACTGAAGAAATAAAAAATGATAAAAAAAAAAAATTGAAATTTTAAAATCACACTGCACATACGCACACCGCTTGCGTATATTTATAGATGATGGACTACACGTGTCACGTATATTGTGAATATATTACAATACTATTATTAATGAACAATAAATTTTTACGCTTTTGACGTTAAAAAAAATAAACGTGCAAGACGTGATTTATAGAAAAATAAAAAAATTAGAGATTGTGTCTTTCGGTCGATTTCTTGTTGCTGCGGCTGCAACAATCGTTTTGTCGCTCTGGTGTATATACGTAGGTCTACTTGCTCGCGTGCTGTAACCACTGTGTATACTGTCAGCCGACTGGCATGCGCCGCAAGAGTTATTACGTATTTTCGAGGGGAGGGGGCGTCGTCGTTTTTAGGGGATACGATATGATATCGTTATAAATATCTTTTTACCGGAGTTTTCTGCGTCCTATTACTGGAAGAAAGTCATCGTCCCCACCCTGTAGATATCCGCTAATTAAACCGTACAAGCGTTCGGCGGTACTATCGGGTATTATTATTATTTATACCGAAACGCGTCTGCTGCAGTTAAGCAACGGCAGAATCGATTGCGATATACAGAGAAGGCCTCTCCTGAGAGAGAATTTGTCAATATACGGTGACGACTATAATAACAATAATATTATACGTACTTAGGTATGTCACATCATCGCCGCGGCAGCACACGCTCATTTTCGAGTATTATTAAGGTCGCGTTTATAGTGCGTATAGGTATCTTAATATTATTATAATATTATACTATTATTATTATTTATAGGTACCTATACAAAAAAAAAATTATATATAATTATTAAGAAAACGTACCTACCTGATTTTGTTATGAAAACCGTCTGTAGAAATGTATTCTTCGACAAATTAAAATAAAATAGGCGACTGTACCTATTTATTAATTATTATTATGCCATGATTTTAATATCGTAAATTTGTAACATAACAATAAAATACAGGTATTACCAGCTTATATAATTTCTAGTTTTCGTATTTTATCCGCTAATAACGGATATCACCGGTACTTATATAAAAACGTTTTACTACTATATTATATTCTTTGAGCGATTACCACATTGGCAACTTTCCCGGTAACCGAAGTAATTTTTAAGAGAGGGAGCTTACCTGGTCCTTTGAACGGATCTCGCGTTTTAAAGGTTTTTCTTAAATAGATTGAAGGATAACATCGTAAATCTTTATTATGTGTATTAACAATCTTTCGTATAAAATGTGCAACAATAATCAGTGCAATAGTGTATTGGGAGGGGAAGGATGTATATATACCAGGTGACTCATTTAAGTGGATACACTCATTATCTCGGAAAGGTTTTGATTTGATTTTCAAATAGCGACCTATATTAAAAAGTCCATAAATAGAAGGAGTATCATTTAAAATAAATTTTAATGTTGGGATTTTCTATTTTTGTGAAGTTTTTTACGAGATATTCCACTTTTAATTTTAGATTGGAAGAGAATAGTGGTGCATTATTAACAAGCCGCGTACCGTACCGCCACACAAATGATATTCCACTAATCTCCACCAACCCAAATTTAAAAGTGGAATATCTCATCAACGGATCGACGGAAATCAAAAATGTCAACACTAAAATTTATTTTAAATAATACTCCATCTATTTATAGACTTTTGAATTTAAGTTTCTGTTTGAAAAATCATAAATAGGTAGTGGTTTTACCCCCAAAAATAAGGGTAACGAAAAATAATATAAATATTAAATTGTCGAGTAGCTTGTTTCTTAAATGTTCTAGGAAACAGGTTTCGGAAAAATGTAATACTCTCCGAGATAATGAGTGTACCCATTTAAATGGATCACCTGATACATGTATATTGTATAGCAAATACTCACGTCTCTAGTTTGTTATTTAATGTATATTCGCTAAAAATACGAGAATACGTGAATATTGTCCATATATTCCGTATACATATTAGAATTTTCATCAACACGCCCTAACGAAATATTCTATATTAATCCTTAATTTTCAATTCTCATCAAATATCGGGGTGATTATCCGAAAAATATTTTAAGAACTGATGATTTAAGTAATAATTATGAACATAAAACCAATTGCACGATACATCACTTATGTAAATTTACAGCAATGCTGTTTAAATATCCATCAATAGATTTATTTTCAAATTTGAGTACCAACTTTTTAATTCGTATGGCTGAATCATTATATTTCCTTTTTTAGGAGGTGGCTATCCAGAAAGTGTCTGTTCAACTTTAAATTGGTTTAAACTGTCTTTTTTTTTTTTTTAATGTCAATTAAAGTCCATATTGATGAATGAATAGCATTTAACATTGAATTAAAGCCATTATGTCAACCTTCTATTGCATTATTGGTACGTCGAATGTCTGTTTTAATTAATTTACAATTCCAAACATTAATATTAAATAATGCTGTTCTTCTCCTCTTTCTCCTCTCTAATCTACCGATATATGTATCTTCAAAATAATTTAGGAGTTCAATCAATGAATTTTGATTTTTTTTCGTAAACTCCATACTAAGTAGTGATTCAAAAAAATCAATAACTTTATTTTCAGGGACATAAGCTAATGCCAATAATTAACGTAAATATAACAAAAATTCTGAATATGTATTCTAAATATTCTTTGAATATTTTTTCTGGAGGCCCAAACTCCAAATGACGCCAAAAAGATTGACCAAAGTGAAAAAAACAACCTTTAAATTGTGTATCTGGATAAATATGTACTACAGCATTCATGACGATTTTTATCGTTTTATGTTATCGCGCATAAATAGCTTGCGCTATTTTCGAACCAACACCACGTTGTGTAATATGTATCTAGTATACATATACTGTACTCAAATCTATCGTTACTGGTACCCCATGTGACAAACTATTGCCAACATATTCAAAATAAATCATTTATGCATTCAATCATACGCCTTTTTTTAATCGATGAATAATAGATGCACTTCTTTGTCAAACTCCCATATTTTCTGAAAAATTTGCTTTGAAATAAATACCTGATTTATAGTGGATCTGTTTAAATCTATAAATTAAAATTATACAAAATACAAGATAAATTGTATTTATTTAAATTTAGAACACGTTATCGCCTAAAAAATCTACCCATGAATACGTGAATACCTACGTGATGAAAACTACAATACATGAATATCAGAAAACGGATAGTAAATTCACATTGTATTAAGTTGAGTGCGAATCTTTCATTAACGTGTACACAGACTCTATTTTCACGTTAGTATTAATTTACGTATTTTATCGAGATCTCTAAGAAACTATAACTCAACACTAAACATTTTTTTTTTTATCACTGGGTACAATTTATAATAAATTTTGTATAAAATTGTCTAGTATTTTTGATCAGCCTAAACAATTTTATCCCCATGAAACCAAATAAATTCTAAAAACATCTTGAAAATGTCAAATACTTATAAATAGCACAAAAATCGCCAGGGTGTGTTAAACCCTTTTACCACTTCTAGAAAATTCCAGTGTAAGTACGCTGTACAAATTGCAAGTTTTAATTACAATAAAAAACAAAATTGAAAATAATGAAACAGTTATTGTCGTAAATTTGTCTATTTCCCGATATTGTTTTATCGGGTTTTCCCAAGTAAGATGTGAATTACTTGAAAAATCAATAAATTATCTTTTTAATACACCAACTAGATCCAAAATACTACAAACGAGATTTATTGTTGTTTTTTGATTAAAGCAAGATTTCTGGTGGAAAAGTTAACAGATAGATTAACAAGCAAATAAAATAAAAAAATCGCACCGCTCAGAATCTGAAAGCACACATTATATTAAAACTAATGCATAAACATGTCACAACAACATGTCATTATCACATTCTCGGTTTATTATGTTAATCAAATTGTGAAATAAAGTTATAATTTTTTCTTGATTTTTCAAATATTTAAATATTACTCCTCCCCTAAAAAAAAATCACCCCAACCAAAAAAAGGTTTAAATTACGTAAATTATTCGAACCTATAATATTTCAGCCAACTGGTTGTAGTTGCTTTATAATATGTAATTGGAATAAAGTCGAATTGCACTTATTTTAGTCGGATTTCACTTGGGTTAAGAAAACATAAGTAATAGTCGAACTGCATTAGTGTCAAAAAAAGATAATAATCAAATCACACTTAAGTCACAGAAGGTATTACAGCAAAATTATTTGAAAAAAAACTTGGTTTAAAAATGTTAAAAATACTCATTTATTTCCCTCGTTATTTACAATTTAATCATTGGTGTCGTTAAATTATATTTTTTTTTTATATAACAATGCAATTAAAAAGCGTTTTTGAACTTTTCAAATTAACCGTTATCCTAGAAAACAATTTTATTTTACTTAGGTGCAGATACAGTACGATAATTACACGTATTTGACCTAAATTAATGTAGTACGGACCATTACGCGTATTTAACCCAAATGCAATTCGACTATTTTAATTTAGGGAAAACTGGAAAATGTACAATATTCGACTTGTAGTAAAGGTAACGACGGCGGTGGCGGCGATGATGGACAGTACAGCCAATAATAATTCTAACGATTATTTTTAACGGGCGAATATACTAACAATAGTAGTGACATATGAAAAAAGTATATTGTGACCAATATGGTTTTAGTGCGGCAACGGTATTATAGAAGAGAGAGGACAGGCGGCGGTAGACTACTACTACTACTACTATATTATATAGGTAATATATAATAATATAAAATATCATAATATTGTAGGAGAACGCGGCGACCTTGTACTTATTTTTCATTTCGTGTGTATAATATTATTATAATACATTTTTACTTTTATATTCGCCGTAGCCGTGTTAACGATGACGAATATATTTCGTTATTGGAACGTTTATTGGACGTTAATTATCGAATATAGAGATATTATTTCGTTAACAATCTTTATACATACATATAAAGATATAGTATTTATAAAATAATCTTACTATATAAAAAAAAAAAATAATAATAATAGACGTCTCGCAACAGCACCTCGACAACAACGGTCACACGTCGAGCAGGTCCACCGCGGTCATCTCAATAGTATTGACATCACGAATCGTCGAAATGTTCGAAATTAAAATATATTTTACTATTATTATTATTATTATTATTATTCAGTATACCTCCTACGTCGTCCTACATACCTAACTATTATATTTAAGAAACATTTATAAATATTTCACATTTAGCACGGACGTTGTAAAAAACAAATCCCAGACATACTTCGCGTCATGTATAGGCATATGGGAGGCCACCTATTTATGTAAAATGTAGATTATTGGTATTATCATTTCAGATGAAAATCTATTCAAGACTTTTTTCCGAACTACAATAGGAAAATTGTAAAATGATTCCCCGGAAAAAGATACTATGGAATGTCGGTAAATTCAAGGTTTTGCCGACTGCTGTCAGTAAATGTCCGATTTTCAGATTTCGAATGTCCTAATTTTGGACATTGACTAATTAATTTCAGTAAAATTTAGGATATACAAAATAGTTCGGTCAAACCCCGAATGGTTTTTAAAGTTCGAACTTTTACAAACGAGATTTAGTAAATCGTAGGATAAAAATAAATATAATGTTGGTAAATGTCCGAAATTTCATTTTTTTTCTACTTGTGTGTTTTTTTCCCTTGTATTTTTATACTTGAATGTTGTTATAATATTGTATATTAGTTATAAAATTATATTTGTATTATATATTATTACCTCAAAAACTGAAATAATTATTATTTATCAGTCGTACATTATGTTATTAATACAATATTAACTGTTACAAAAATGTTTGTTTTTACAGGTTTGGTACTGCGGTAACATCTTGAATTACGTTATAAATTTTTTAATCGACATTTCCATTGATTTGTCTTACATTTTTTCGCCCAAGAATAAGAGTTTCGATACCACTTGGCGTATTTCAATTTTATTTTCGAGAATTATGGACAATTCTAAAAATCTATTAAAGTAATTGATTCGTAATCATTATTTTAAAAAGTGTTCCCGTATTGGTACAAAAGCAATAAAAATCACCATTCAAAGTGTTTAACACCAGTTACCACAGTAGGTCATGTGAGTATATCAACTTCACTGAGGTCAACTACTAGAATTTTAGTTTCAACCGCTTTCCAATTAATACACTTGAAATATATCATGATTTAAATTAAATTCTAAAATTTCAGGTAAAATTGATCAAAAATAATACTTTTTGTTATAAAAATATACCTTCCTGAAAATATTCAATTTTTATAGTAATATCTAATATTTAAAAATACAAATATATAAACTTATAATTACGTATAATATTATAATAATAATTGTATATAAAGCGTGTGAAAAAACCACACGATAAGTATAGAAAAAAATATTAAGTTTTGGACTTTTACCAATAATAATTATTTATCTCCAAGATTTACCATAATTTACGGAAATAATGTTTTTATTATTTTCAATTTTTTTTTTTTTTTTGTTGCGATTCAGTTAAAAATATTCTTAGAGACTTACAATTTTAACAGAAAACTTATAATTGTTTTTTTATACGTTGTAAAATTTTAAAAAAGTGTTTAACTATTTTTGAGCTATTTATAGAAATTTTAATTTTTCAAGTTTTTTATGTACCTTATTTTTATTTTGTAGCTATTCTATAAATAAAATTGTTATATTAAACAGTAATGCTTAAAAATTTAATAGGAGGTTCATTTATAAGTCGTACTTATCGGTTGGAAAAAAAAAGAACCGTAATGTAGTATATGAAAATATACACAAACACGAATGTTCATTTAAAAAAAAAAAATAGCAGGTAAAAAAAAATTTGGATGGCTGCAAGTACCACCAAAAAGGTCGTGACCGCAAATGTATTGACTATATCTGTGCTGACACCAATTATATAAATTTATGTATAAAAAGTGTCTCTTAGGGGAGGGGGGGCAAGAGTATGTATTTGCCCAACCCTAGATTTTAAAGTAGCTATTTGGGCCGGATTCCAGGTCAACGTGGACTGACTTTAGAGCCATTAAGGGTCATAATATAACACATATATGAAAATGCGAACATGATCTGTCAGTAATCCACGATAAGATGAGTACAGGAATAGGAATCCCTATATAACAAACCAAATATTAAATATTTTCTGAAAGCTAAGGAACTTGAATGGACGGGGTATGTATGGCGAGCTAAATAGAGCATAATTCTGAAAGAACTGATTAACAAACCAACTGACAAACGTCTTAGGATAGGGGTCGGAAACCTGTAGTTCTAGAGCCGAATTGCGGTTCCTTAACATGCAATCTATGACTCTTTGGAAAATGCATCAATATCTAGACATTTTACGATGTTCTAGATCTAGAGATAGACCCACAAAATATAAATTAAAATTCGATTTGTATATACAATAACAATAATTTAATAATTTGTAATAATTATGTATTAATGAAATTAAGTTTTTCTAAATTTAATACGTATTATTATGTTTTTTATGTCGACCATATCCCAATAAAATTGTTTAGAAAAATATATTAGTCGTTTTTCGTACAATGGTATGTTTTATTTATCTTAACCATTACGACTCTGAAAATTATGGTTGTGCAATTTTTGTTAAAAATAGTTCATTTACACAAAAAGGTTCCTTCCCGACTCCTGTCCTAAAGAAAGTCCTCGACAACAATGGCAAGATAGAGTAAATGCAGATATAAAAATGGTTAATGGAACAGCAAAACTCAAAACTTGAGACAACTATTTACCGTAATAAATGGAGGAACTTAATAAAGAGTATTTAAATTGGAGCTGGTCGATGTTAGCTGCACTATACGGCCATATGATTTTAGTGACGTATTTCGAATCAGTTGTTTATTATTCAGTCACTAGTAGAAAACCATCATGCTAAGTTACACGATTGAGCAGTACGTTCATATGATAAAACTTCATTATCAAAATGAATGTTCAATAGTGCAAACGTCAAAATCCAAAAAATCATCTTCAATGACGAAGCGCATTTTTGAATGAATAGGTATGTAAGAACAAACAAAATTGCCGTATTTAGGACATCAACCCACAGTAAGTTTATCAGAAGTCCACAAAAAGTAATTGTTTAGGGTAGATTTTGGACCAGCGGTGTCATTGATCCGTACTTTTTTGAAAACAACGTTTATGAGGCCACTACCATCAATGGTGAACGTTACAGAACGGTGATGACCAATTTCTTTTTACCCAAATTGAACGATATGGGTGTAGACAATATGTGGTTCCAGTAGGACGGCGATATGTGTCACACAGAGGACGCCACGAAACACATTATGCATGAAATATTTAAGGGTATGGTTATCTCTCACAGAGGTGACGTGAATTGGCTACTTACTCTTAAGATTTGATACCATTAAACTTTTTCTTAGAAGCTACAAAAGGCCTCAATGGCCTATAGAGTAATAAAAATAAATAAAAAAAATCTAGTTGTACATTTATTGGACTGGTCATTAATATGCTCTACCCTAGCAAATATTAAAATGACGCCCCTGTAACGTATCCTATTTCCCAACTTTTCAACTACAACAGTGGCACATCCGTCTCACCCCCCCCCCCCCCCCCCNCCCCCCCATCCCATAAAGTTAAGTCAGATATGCCACTCACTACCCCTTAAATTCCTTTGTTCGGAGCAAAATTTCTTTAGGTCGAAAATTATTAACACAAAACAAAAACACACACCGTAGCAAAAAAAATAGAATATTCTTCGTTTCAACCAGAATCTAGAAAAACAATGAACAATAATATTATTATTTATTAATAATTAATTAATTAATTAATTGATTAATATTATTATGCTTAAGTGTTTTTGGATTACAATTCCATAACTTATTATTATTGCTATTGTTTATTATCATATTATACAAGTATATCTATATTAGTAGGTACTAACACTTCCTTTATTTCTACATTATCATTTTTAGTACTTTGATCGGAACATCTAAGAGTGTGTCGTAACCAAGGGGAGATTTAATAAGGCTATAACACCGCCTAATGTATTGAGTTTATGAATGCATACTATTTTATGATTTGAGTGTTATCTATATTTTCAATTATTTCGTCCACTCCTGAAATAACGTTTTTATACTGAACAGTGTGAAAACGTACTTAAAAGGAATCACTAATGGCTAATATAAATACAAAATAATTTCTAAATGAAAGTGATATTATTACCGTTTTTGCTCAACATTTTCCTAATTAATATAGATTACAACTATCAATTACAAGATATGCCAAGAAAATTGTGCATAATATTATATTCTCATTTCATTTAATGAAACTATACATAAGAAATTGATAAAAATATATATTTTAACTATAATGCAATTATAAAAAAAATCATACTGTAGATAGTACGGCCAGTACTGTATTTTTTATTTATTATTGTTTTTTTTTTACAAACAAGGAGAGAAAACTTGCCCCCAGTGCTCCGCTGATTATCTCTTCGCCACTGGTATAGGTTATTTAAACCATTTAAAAATATACAATTTATTACTAGCTTATAAATAATTAATAGTGTTAATAATAAATCAATCTACATTAATTACAAACTTTACGCGCTGTAATTACCGTACATAAAGTTAACAAATATCATTATTATATTTATTGTTATTGTTTTACGGTTGGGGTAATTTACCAACAACACCCTTCATTGACCGTGTCTGTGGTTTTTCATTTTTAATTAGTTGGTTTTAATAAGCTTCGCTTTGCCCTTGTTATCTTACCTAAAGTGTAAATTAAATATATTACGATAGTAGTAGTATACAAAGCAACGTACGTATTTTAAATAACGTTAAATACCTATGTAAGATTGTAATATACAATATATATGTGTGTATGCTATACAGTATAAGTAATAGGTATATATACAGAATATTGCCCTTGGGTGTAGTAATAATTATTGCGGCACTGAAAAATGAAATATTCACTGAAACGCGTCTCTATTACCTACTCGTTAGGCGACTCGTCGACAAAAAAAAACGTCATTGTTGATTGCGAAACAGCATAAATCTCTAAAAAATAATTTTATAGTTTTGTTTTTCTAACGATAATTAATAATAAAAAAATCATACATTTTATAGCACAATATTTTTTAGTTTAATATAGATATGCTTAAAATGTTATTATGCTTATACAAACAAAATTAAAAATTAAATAAAATATATTGAAAATAAAATTGTGATTTAAAGGAATTTATGTGTAAATTCCTGTGTTGAAAAACTAGTAGTCTAGATGCATGATCAGCTAGCGTAATTCAAGAATATTTATAAGTCATCACTATCAACTGAACCCATCGTGCGTAGTATGTCCGTCTGTTTTAATTATTATTTCAATCCGCAATGATGATAGACACCCACTTCCTCTTCCTGTATGCATGCCTATAGTAATCCAAGTAGATTTAAAATAAAATAGTAATCATAAAATCGGAGTCGCTTGCGTTTTAACATATACATAAACAAATATTAAATGCTTAAATAAAATGGTAAATAGTCCAAAAACCGTTATGTTTTGAAAATGTTACCAAGTCTAGAAAAGGCTAATATAATAGTATTCAGTAAAAATGTTTGGTCTCTGCGATTATTTATAACCGAATTACAAAATAAAAAATAATTGAAAATAATGAACCCGTTATTACTGTAAACTTTTCCGTCTATTCTATACGCCTTTGCCTGGTTATTTAATTCCAAATTATTAAGAAAACTGCAAGAAAAATCTTAAAATGGCATCGTCGATGCAACAACTAGATCCAAAATTGTACGAAAAAGTAAGATTTTTGCTTGTTCTCAGACAAAAACAAAAAATGTTTTTAAATCACATACGTCATAGTAAAATCAATACATTCACTTTACAGCAGAATCTAAAATATTAAAATTAAAAACATATATTTCGTTGTAATTACGTTTGTTGCTTCTGTTCAATTTCTGATGATAATATTTAGTGGAATACATATAGGTCATAGTAACTACAATATTTATTTATAATTTGTTTAACCCATACCATAATATTATATTATACAATAGCTAATAAAAAAAAATTCCGATTCTCCTTTTCAACATTTTCCATAAAATCAATATTCAATCGACTCTACTCAAAATCGTTTTTCGTTTATCATGATTTATCATTTCAATCATTATTAAAAATAAATGACCCCATTTATTCTACCCTTTTAACTTCTCCCCTATATTCTGCCCATAGTAGAAATACGTTTTAGCATATTTGGAATTTTCAAATTTCCGAATATTCATCTAGCGATAAATAGACCCTAACAAAATAACCATATGGCCACGGTTTTATTAATTTAAAGAAAAATTGTTGCGCGCAAATTCCTCATTGTCATTTAACATTAAAGGTTATTCGAGTTCAAAGGTCACGAATATTTGGAATTCTATTGGTTTTACACAATAATATTATTATAAAAATAAAAACTTATAATTTTCTACAATATTGTAAGTTATATTTACCGTTGTTGCCGTTTACCGTATTCTGTATAATACATAGCTTGCAAAATTTAACCATACTACCTAAATTACAAGAATATATAAAAATATCACCAATTCATCCATTTCCACACCACCGTTGAAGAGAACAAGACGCATTTATTTTACGTGGTTTCCTCAGTAGACCTAGTCCCTGGTTTTGTATTTTAGATCCGGAACGAAGAGAAGGATCTATTGGTTTTACTATGTTTTTAGATTCAAAGAGTAATGAAGGATCTATTGGTTTTACAATGATGTGTGTTTTTTTCTAACCGTAAACAACTTTTCGAAAAAAAAAACTTGCTTCGATGTATCAGTGTGGCACCATTTTCTGAAAGGTAATTTTAAATGTTATTTTATAGTAAAATAATTACATATGCATTATATATTTTCTTTAATAATATTTGTTTAATATTATAGCTACCAGTTTTCCCTACGTTTTCTCGGTTTTCCCGTTATTGGGAAAACTACTAGAGAAAATCAAAAAATGGCCTCTTTAAAGTACCTCTTCTGTTCAATTTCCTTTCAGAAAAGTGCTATCATTGGAAATCGGAGCAGAATTACTAGAAGAAAAGTTGTCCACAGAAAAAAAAATTAACATCGTTGTAAAATCATAATCTTCTTCGCTCCACTCAAAATCTCAAAAACACATCATAGTGAAGCCAATAGATCCCTTGCTACTCTCCGAATCTAAAATAATAATACTCTTACGTTCTACTTTTATTTTGACCACTAAGTACAGCATATAATGATAGCAATTATATCATTATATAATTAATTATATAACAACTACCAAATAAAAACTGTATAAAAAAATACGCAAATATAAAATGCCCATAAATTGCATAAAAATCGACAAAATGTTTTGTAAATTTTAAAATGTCTAGACAAGGAAAATATAAGGGTTTCTGTAAATGTTTTATGCATTTACGATTTCTTTTATTTGAACTACGCCAAAAAACCAAAATTAAAAATAATAAAACCCCATTATTTTCGTAAATTGTCCCGTTCTTCTAATTTTCCAAGCGGTTTTCATAATATCTAAGAAAAACCGGAGAAAACATGGAAAAATAAGTACAATAATAAACAATTATTATTAAAGAAAATATATACATATAGTGCATATATAATTATTTTACCATTTATGTATTGTTGACAAAGCAACACATCAACCGAACTCCGCTCAGAATCGTTAGCCATGGTTAATCGTTGCTTACAGATATACATTAAATTACCTATAATAGTAGCTGCACCTATCCCTATTATCCTAGGACAGCTTTTTTTTGTTATTTATTTTTATTTTTTTCTGTCTTTTCGAAAAGAAGATTTGCTCTGTAGTACCTACAGCACCTTTTCTGAAGGTTAATTTTCTCTTGTTGGTGTATTGAAGAGGACATAATTGGGAAAAGCCGAAAGAAAATTATAGTTAGAACGCCAAATATTTACGGTTTTCATTGTTTTCATTGTGTTTTACTTATATTTTCTACAAGAAATATTATGTTAGTTAAAAAATAATATTTCATTATAATTATAGGTTAATTAATAAATACATTAATATGATTTTTACTGCTTATGTTTTATTTTTCTGCCATAATAAATATTGCTCCTATAGATATACGACAAGAGAACTTTTTTTTGTTCCTTTTAACACATAGCCACTGACAGACAAAGCTGTTTTTTGATATATCTAAACTATTGTACATAATAATTAGGAAAAACCAATAAAAGACGAAATATACGAAATTTTTCAAATTACGGCACAACGATTTCATTATTTTAAATTTGTACGGCCTATGTTTTCTATTAGAAATATTTCTCCAATAGAAAACTTCAAGTGATCTTTTTTGTTGAAATTGTAATCTATTATGGTGACTTAGAAAGTCGATTTTTGACTTACTTTGTAGTTTTTTTAATAATTGAGTGAAACCGAAAAATGATTACTTAATGAAAAATCAGTTACAGTTTGAATGTCAGCCTGCTACGCACCCAAGGCTTCCCTTGTTGATATTAACCCGTTCTGCACGGAGCCATGGTCAGAACTCCCGACAACCTATTCCTCTAAGCCTTGAACGTTTCCGAAACCCATTATTTAGTCTAAGGTATTCTGTCGCTGTATTCTGATTCTCAGTGACAGGGGAAATACGTGAACAAGGTTGTAAGGGCATCGTGTAAGCAGTGGCCTAACTAGCAATTTTGAATGCGAGAGTGGATGTAACAAATATTAATTATTTTATTTTATATTAAATACAAGCTAGGCCCGAATTATAGTAAATGTTAATTAGACAGTATTACAATAAATGGAAATTAAATTTTAAATACGAACAGTATCATAAATAAATCGTAAAATATTCTCATTTATCCAACTCAACGGTGGAATATTAAAAGCCAGATTCAAAATATCAATTTTCATTCAACAAATTAAGCTTTTATTTGTAACGCGACTTTCAATATTTAATGATTAAATATTATGAACACTCGTAGTGGTTGCGTTAAAAAGACAATTTCTCCCTCCCCGGGTGTGACCTCTAACCTCTCTCGTTTGCGCACGCCACTAAGTTTATGCGCCAATAGTTATGTAAACGGGCTAAACCCATAATTCGCTAGTTTTCCGAACAAAAATAACTGAACCGTAAACGCGTACTGTTACATACTGTAGACAATAATGTGCGCGTATCAATTATAGTGATCGGGCGGCGGTTGTATTGGAAATCACACCTGTACTCGCGCAGTAATACGGGTAATAACCATAATATGACGTGTTTGCTGCGTATCGCCGCTACGCTTTATATTATCGCATTATGGAAACCTAATAACATAATTGTTGATACACGTGTAGCGTTATGAATTATACGATTCGTAATTGACGCGTCGGACGATATTGCACCGCGGCCGCCGGCGAGGACGAGTAAGAGCAAAGAATTGACCGATACACCGACGCAGGCACGCCGCGTGCATCGGGATATTCGTATTGCAGTCTCGGTGACGGCGACAACGTATTATTATTTATAATATGCATAACTAGGTTAATTAACGATATTGCACATGAGGTACGTTCGTAAAATATTATTATATTTATTTGCGCGTATGCCGAGGCGGCGGCGGGCGGTGTGTCGGAGGCGTACAACCGGTTGTCGGGGCGGGTGCTACTATGGGTGTTTTTTTTTTTTTTTATCCTAAAAGAAGGTGCATACATATATATATATATATATGTGTATTATTTAGAGCGCGAATATATATATAATAGTATATAATATCGTGTGTTATATAATAATATATTATACTTGATATGTTTTCCCGTACGAGAGAAAGGTACAGTGCACACGCCGTATTGTTGGACGCGGTGCGAAAGGGAAAATAGTATAGCGGATCAGACAGGAGTGATAAAGAAAAAAACAAATCGCATAATAATAATATGGGACCGACGACGGTAGTATCCGAATATTATCGCGCTCGCGATGTCAAGGAGATCGTGTGCGACGTGACACACTGTACTATGGTGGCGGTGTCTCCGAATCAAATAATACGCGTGCCAACGCTGCGTCACGATTGGTTTGAGAGGGATTTTTCCACAAAATGCAAAACTACCAAAATCCCAATTTGAATTTAGAGAAAAACTTGGAACTCGAGACGCTCTCATACACCTGTCAATGGATATTTATTCAAACCTAAATAAAAATATACAAAACGATAGGTATTTTCTTAGATCTTAGACATTAGCATTTTGACAGTATTTCTCATAAAAAAAACTAATAGCAGTTTTAAAATCTATCGGAATAGTTAATAACCCACATATTCTCCAAAAATCTTACTTAACTAATGTGGAAAAAAAAATGAAAATATCACGTACACTAAGTGATAAAATTATCATTACCACTGGAGTTCCCCAAGGAACAATTTTATCGCTCATTCTATATTTAATATACGTAGTTTCATTAGCGAACCTAAACTTGTGTGAAAAACTTTTTTCTTGTGCAGACGATACGGCGATCCTTATAATTGGTACCGATTGGGAAAAAGTCCATCATAAGGCCGAAACAAATTAGCACATAATAAATACATGGTTTTTAAAACATAATCTTCGAATAAATTATGTGGAATCAAACTTTATAGCTTTCACGCTAGATAAACTAACTCAACCAACTTTTGCGTACTATAATCATTAAATTACGAAAACTACACTACCTTTATATTCAATGCAAGAAAATACTGAACATACAAACACTACGCATGATTTATTTTGCTATAACTCAGTCGGTTATCCAACATGGTATAACCGCGTGGGGTCGATTAGATACTGTTGCAAACAACAAGATACTGAGAGCTCAAAAAAGCATAATAAAATTGATATTAAACAAACCTAAAACACATCCTTCTAAATAATTATTCGAGGAATTCAATGTTTTTTTCTATACAATAATTATTTCAAAGAGATGCACTTTATTTCACACATAAATTGAATTTAATTGAATTAAAACCAACATACTACAATACACGGCAGGAAAATAATTTAGAGATCCCTACTATCCAAACGCTCAAATCAAGCCTATGTTTTTTACAGATAGGTATTAAACTATTAAACAAAGCCCCGTCTCATATCATAAATTACATATCATACAAACAAAACAAAAAGTGTGTTAAATTATGGCTAAACCATATCCCTAACATTTAAGAACACTTGTCTATATGATGTGAACCTACTTAAATTGTTTTGTTCCTTACTTAACCTATAATACCATTCTATCTAATATTATTTCCTTATTTCTATATTTTATTTTTACTATTCTATCTATGTTCATATTATCTTAATTATGTATTCATTTTATTATTAGTACTCCAATTTTACCATGGAGAGGTTATCCTGGATGGTGAGTTGGGCCATTATCCTCGATATTATTTTATTGTAATTATATTGAAATGTATCTACAGATGGCCAATAAATATTATTTTATTATTATTATTTTATTATTATTATTTTATTATTATTATTTTATTTTATAGAAGTGTAGTATTGTTTATTATTGTATGATTATTTTAAAATATGTTTCTCATAAAAATCATGGGTAAAATAAATCAAAGGAAGTAATTATTTTAAAAAAAATGTTTAGTTCCAGCAGAAGTGATTCTATTTTCAAAGTTTGATAGTTTATAAAGGGAATCTATCATTTTCCGTTCTTGTTAGTCTATGACACATCACATTCGCTTACTTTAGGAAACTAATAAAAACTGAGTTGTCATTTGAATAATTGGTAGGTATTACAACCAAATACAGAACAATTCACATCATTTTTCTTTTTTCCATTCATAATGGTCATAAAATAACCATAATTTGTGCACTTTTAACAAAACTATAGAACAAAACCAACTAATGTCAAACACTAATTAAACACATTGAATGTAAGAATAAACAAAATAGTAAAATAGAAATTAAAAACTGTAATAGTAATTTGTAATTTAAACAACCTAATTTTCTATATATTTCTTATCCTACTTTTAATAGTATGCATATTGTCTACTAAAATATATCGGCTTATCCTTATTTACCAATAACGCCACTGAGTTGATCGTTATTGTAGTCCAGGGGATGGCTATGTGGCACTATCTATGTTTGTGTCTACAAACATGCTTTAATCGTATTTAATTGAATACATAGTGAATGCGAACAATGGTAAACTAGCGATCACTTTCGCCGTTCCGGTGGGTGTAGGCAACTAAACAAACACGACACTGTACTCGAGATGAAGACTCAATATAAATACGCCGAGCCATTTATCGCACGTGCTGGACGGCCGCTAACGTCATGAAGAACGATGGCAACAACAACAATTACAACAGCAACAACGACGATGACGTTGACTATGGGTTAAGGAGGGAAGGAAGTCGATGGCGATGGATGGACGTAGTTTATCCTCACAGAAAGGAAGGTTGAGTTTAGTTATGGATGGAGGAGGCACAAAAGATCGACTAAGTCGCCTGCAATGACCACCAGGGATCACAGCGAATCGGGCAGCGGACTATATACTATAGTACGGCCAGCGAAACTAGAAGCGTGACTGTCGCTCGCATGGTGACCTTTTTCGTGCAGTCCAAGAGTTCTAAATAGTCCAATGTTTATGTGAGCCACGTAGCGCTTATAAAGAATAACTGATATAGGTGTATTTCAGCTGTTATAGAAAAACCTTTGAATATCCTTATTAAATGTACATTATTTAGATAATAGATACATGTTATAAACAATTATGTATAATGTGAATATGGTGCATACGAATGTAGTCGTAGAAACCCTAATTAAAATTTGGATATTGAAAAACAAATTGCTCTATCAATAGCGAAATATTTATGGTGACGAAATAAATCTCTTGTCATTTTTCGATTGAATATTTCTGGTAGAAAACATCGTATTCGATTATAATATCGATTGGAAAATCAAAAAATTACGTCTTGAATTTACCAACTAGAGAAATTTTCCTTTTAGAAAAAGGTCTATATTTGATACTTCAGAGCAAGACTTCTTGTAGAAAAATTGTCCAGATAGAAAAAAAAAAATTAAAACTCACACATCATAGAATACCAATAAATCCCTTGCTACGCTCCGAATCTAAAAAAAAAAAACAAAAAATGTTTAAAAAATAATAATATACTACATTGTAAAACCATTGCATTTCTCGCTTCGTTCAAAATCGAAAATTATTCGATTATTAGATATTAAATTTAATGTTTATAATATTATGAATATACAAATATGCAGATTCATTGAGTACTTAGCAATAAAATGTCACATAACTCTGAAGAGAAGTTTCAAGTAATACTGAAGTAGACCCCTTGAAAATTTACTAATTTTAAAAATTGGAAACATTTACGACCGCCCAAAAAAATAGGCGTATTTAAGATTAAGATTACGACTATAATGTATTTGTAAGAGAACTCTCTTACAAATATATTTGTGATTCTCCTCTATATACAATTTTAAGTTCTAAAACCGCTCCTATTCCCTCCCTCATATAAACTTATCACACTTAACCTATGGTTATTTGGAAACTTATTTATGTGGACTATAAGTATTTGGTTACCGACGGCCTCATAAAATTTGTGTGGTATGTTTATCACACGATACAAATACAACATGTGTGCTGAAACCACATGTGTTTGAACATATTTCAACTATTACCATATTAGGTTTATTATAACTAATATATAAGTCGTAATCGAATTAAAATTTATCATTTCATTTTATTACGGAAATCGGCCCAAATAAAACATTTTTGTTTTTCTTCGAAAATTTGTCGCAGCCTAAGCGGGACGACTCGCGGCTGTAGAGAGAAACCAGCTCAATCCTCATAAAATTTGTGTGGTATGTGTATCACACGCTACACGTACAACATTTGTAGTGTGTATCACACACTAAGCGTACAACATGTGTAGTGTGTATCACACGCCAAGCACACAACATGTGTGCTGAAACCACATGTGTTTGAACATATTTTAACTACTATCATATTAGGTATATTATAACTGATATATAAGACATAATCGAATTAAAGTTTATCATTTCATTTTATTACGAAAATCGACTCAAGTAAAACACTTTTGTTTTTCTCCGAAAATTTATCGTAGCCTAAGCAGGACGAGTCGCGGCTGTAGAGGGAAACCAGCTCAATCCTATTTTCAGGTAGGTGCCTATAGATATTATTTTCTAATTTTTTTATTGAATACCAACAACTATTTAATTATAAACTGATTATTATACGTGACGAATTTAAAGAGTCTGGTACATACTTAACAATAGTACAATCATGATATAATTTATAGTTAGGTATCTATGTAATATTTGTTAATGTTCAGTTACCTATACATTTTCATTTATTAAGTAGCGAATAGTACATATAGTAATATTGAATTCCCCAGTTTTATTTGTAATCTAATTTATTTACAGGTATTACACCAATATTAGTATAATTTGATACATATTGTGCAGGAACTATTTTTCATACGAGGGAGGGGGTAAAAATATATTTGTTGTAATTATCCATAGTAATATCGTCTATATTTCCTGAAACCCGTCTTTCCCCTGCGATATGCCTGCAGGGGAACGGCTCGCCTCCCCTATCTATGTTTTTTTTTTGTGTGGGCAAGGCGCTATGACTAAAGGGACGTTCGTAAAGTTCACTTATTATAAACGTATGAATGAACGAATAAGTTGGGCTTTTTTTTTTGCCCATCGTTAAAATTTTTTGGCAGCGGGTGCTGATTTTGCTAGGCACAGCACTGCCATCGATTATTACGTATTAAATTACACGTTATTTGTTTAGTGAATAGCCTTAACGTTGCGTCATAGAATTATAATCAATTTCGACTGGTTTTTTTGAAATCGTAATATCAATTATGTCATAAAATAATGTAATAATATATAATTTAAAATTTGAATATTAAATTTTTGTTTTTGTTAAGAAATATTTAATGAAAATTTAATTTAAATATTTATTTTTGTTTTTCATAAAGTTTTATCTATATTTTATAAGGGTGTGAAATTATATATTTGTTCCTCTATATTTTGCACTGGGGATGGAGCAACTGCCTCCACTGCCAACTCAGCTTCGGCTCCATTATGTAATTTTAACAATAAGTATTGGATTTATTATTTGATCACCATATTGTGACATTTTAGGTAGGTACCGAGAACTAGAACCTAGATTTTATTATTGTTAAAACATTAATAGCCAATAATATTCTTCAAGAGTGAGTGAATATTCAAAATTCTGCACGTTTCTCCATTTAAATAAATTTATTGTTCCTATTATGATATAGGTGACAATATTAATGTAATATAATATCATTATATGATTCATATTGTGATGTACAGAATATCCCGCGATGATCTTACACTTGAAATATCTTTTGTTCTATTCAATATTTTAATTTTTTTAATAATTAGTATAATCTGCTCTACAGTTAATATATTTAAAAAAATGTTTAGATGGGGGAACTTAAAATAAAAAAATTTTAATTTTACTATTTCTTTAAAAAAAAAACTTTTGGGTTTAGGTACTAATAGGTAGCCATTTTGTAAAATAGATTTTTCTAAAATTTTTGGTGATTGAAACTTTTGTTTAGATATGATCTTTTATTTTTTTTATTTTTCTAAATGTAAATATTATGTGGTTTAATTATATTTTCAACAATAATAAATCTATTATAATATTTAACCAGTAGTCAGTAGTATTATTGTATGATATTAACTCATGGGAAAGAAAACCCTTATCATTTGATATGTTCTATACCTATCAATCTATAGTAGCTAGTAAGCTATAACTTTCCCGAATGTAAAATTATGGAATGTAATTGAATGTACGAGTAAAACCCGGACGGGGAAAATCCGGAACATAATATTCCGGAATTAAATAAAAACCGGAAATAACGGAAAATGGGATTCAGTATAGTTCTTAAATCTCAGAGGTGGATTGAACCATCGGGAATGCGGAAGTTTTCTCGGTGGGCTACTTATTCAAATAATAATTTTAAAAAGTATTTTATGTCAAAAAATTATGCTGACATTTTGAAGCACATTTTAAATTTAAAAAAATTAAAATGTCTTTAAAATATAAATTTAATGAAATATAGGTAGATATACATGATAATTCACTAAATGTGCTCACCATATTTTAGATTCTGAGTAGAGCGAAAAAGCTTATGGTTTTACAATGTTTATTATTATTATTTTTTGTCTGTAAACAACTATTCTACCAAAAATATTGCTCTAATTTTTATATGTAGCACCTTTTCTAAAAGGAAATTGGTATTGGGAGGTACTTTAATGAGGTCTTTTTTTGTTTTTCTCCGAAAGTATCTCAATAAATGTGAAAAACCAAAAAAAAACTGAGGAAAAACTGGAACATGTAAGTAATGTAGGTGTTAGTTAAAATATATTACAATTTTTTTTTTCTGTGCACAACTTTTTTACCAACAGTTTTGCTTCATTTTATAATGATAGTAATAGTTTTAAAAGAAAATCGTACTGTGGAGGTACTTTAGAGAGGTAATTTTTCGATTTTCTCAGGTGCTTTCTCAGCTGTGAAAAAATTGGGAAAAATGTACAATGTACAATATCAAACAAATATTATTAAAGAAAATATATAAAGCCTATTTAATTATTTTACTTTAATATGGCATATATATTGATGACAAAGCATCATTATCAACTGAACTTCGCTCATAATCTTTTTTTTGTAAACAATAGTTGATCGTTACTTATAGGTATGCATTAAATTACCTATACCAATGGCTGCACTAGTCCCCATTATCCTAGGAAGTCCTTTTTGGTTTTTTTCATTAAATATAAAATATGTACAGATATAATTAACAAATTACGTCACTTAATAATGCGTAATATCTTTCCAAATATGTAAAAAAAATTGTAGTTATGTAAAAATAATAATAATACATGTTGATTAAAATTCAGTATTCGGAAATAAATGAGCTGGTATTTTTGTATTTTTCCGGGCCGAAATCTCTCCCCAATCCACTCCTGCTAAATTTTTTAAGATTACTTACTGTTCCTAAAATGTTAACCTCCAGTCTTTTCACTAATATGTCGAATTTATTTCACAGCCTTTATCTGTCTACCCAACCTCTAAATCAAAAGTGATTACTTTTCCTGCCTATTTTGACAAATTTTCTTTGCTAACCGAATTTTCTACCGGCCATTCTTCTTTCGCGCTATACAAGTTTATTACATTTCACAGATATTTTTATTCATGAAAAAAAATAATCACTACTGACTATAGAGTATAGATAATAGACATATTATATCACTACTAGTATTATACCTATTTTATAAACCAATGATATTTATGAATATTACGTTCCAGATTATTACGGTCCGAGAAATTGCATTTCGAAATATTGTGTTACGGATTATTACGTTACGAAAAATTACAGTCCTGGAGTGTACAATCCAGCTTTGTATAGCCCTCCGATATATGTACCTATATTGTATTTTTGGATTTTAAGTTTATAAATGCTTTGAAAACCTAAAAAATATGTGTAATTATTGTCCGAATATAAATATGACATTGTAAAAATTAAATTGCTTGCACCCTTCTCCCCTGGCAAAATTCTGCCTATACATATTATAATATTATTGTGAGAAACAAATATTTTACACATAATTGTGCATTGGTTATATTGTATAATTGTATATTGTTATTGGTACCTATTATTGATATAATGTTACCTATTACCTACATCGGTTTTATACTGGTATAGTCGAGAGTAAATAGTAGATATATCATCTGCATAACAAACATATTGTTTTTTTTATCCATTTCACGTTTTTGTTCACGAACGAATATACTATATACCTACCTTTATTACCTAATCGATAATGGTTCATGCATTTTCAGCAAATACCTAGGTAAGTACGTATTATAATTACATTTTTTTTTTTTTTTTTGGCAGACGAACATTAGATAGATTCCTACATCTGTTATCTGCGCATTATAATGATTTATAATATTCTCGAAAATATGTATTGAATAATTTATTATACTATTTATTATTTATATAATATTTAATTATTTAATACTCCAGCGACGTAAAATTATTTTATATTGGTATTTTATCGTAACAAACCCACAAAATTAAAATTATAATAGCTATAATTATATCTATATATATAAAATATCATGTCCTGAATGATTGACTGATTCATCATCGCCTAGCCCAAACCACTGAACTAATCGGGCTGAACTTTGACACATAGATAGCTATTATGACGTAGGCATCAGCTAAAAAAAGGTTTCTAAAAATTCAACTTCTAAGGGGGTTAAATAGGGGTTTTTTTAGTTTTTAAGTATATTTGATACGGATATCTAATTCCTTATTTATTTATTTTTGTTTATTCGAGGGTTACCTTGGTGTTCGGAAAAAAGAAAACTATTATAATTATAATTACCACTATTATTTAAACTATTAAAATTTCAGAATAGAATACATTTAGTCCACCGAAGATAGACTACCCACTTTCCATGAATTTATTTTCATTTAATTTTGACGTGGCCAAAGTCAAAAATGAATATGGGTAAAATAATAACAATAATAATTGGCACGGGCAATGCCGGGCGAGGGACAGCTAGTATAATATATAGACATTTTTTTTTACGAAATATTGGAAAATAATAATGCTATTAATTATTATCTCGTAGCTAACCCAAATTAGGTAATTATTAATATATTGTTTGTTTTTCTTGTAGACGTTTTATTTAGACACGTCGAACCATGTTGGTGTTCCTGATGGTATTGTCCACGTTACTAATAAATTTTATAAAATGTGATTTACGACTAATTGATCCCATATACCCTGAATTTTCCAAGAGAGATTTTAATAAAACTAAAATGTTTAGCACTAGTTCACCTTACACTATACAGGGTAAGAAAATAATACAAATAAATTCATAACATTATTATTCATTATATTAATTAATTAAGAGTAAATAACTTGTTCCAAAAGTGTTTTATAATATGTAAGTAGTTACCTATTGAATATAAAAAATTTCGTTTAATATTATTTTAGATTCTGAGTGGAGCAAAGAAACTTATGTTTTTACAAAGATGTTTATTTTTTTACAACAACTTTTACTACCTAACATAAACCTTATTCCGATGTAATAGACCCTTTTCTTTAAGGAAATTTTCTTGGGGTAGTATTTTAGAGAAGTCATTTTTTGATTTTTCCAGGAGTTCTCAAACAAATGTGAAAAACGAAAAAAAAACGGGAAAATTGGTACAATATTAAAAAAATACTATTAAAAAAAATATGTAATGCATATGTTATTATTTTATCATAATATGATATATATTATATTGTTGAAAAAGTACCCCTATTAACTGAACTCTGCTCAGAATCGTTTTTTGTGAGCAATGGTTTATCATTGTTTAGCTTTTTTTGTGTGGTCTTAAGGTGAGGACCCCAAGTAAGTTTTTTATCTAGTAAGAGCACAAAATATTTGACTATTTGAAGTAGTGGGGTATGATGGAATTGTTCAAGGTGATCGGCGGGCAGTCTTGAGGTCGAAGTGAAAAGGTTATGTGGGATGATTTGGTTTCGTTGATTTTAATTCCCCATTTATTGAACTAGGACATGAGGGTGTTTAGATGAGTTTGGATTGTTTGACTGGCAATTGCACAGTTAGGATTTGAGGTAAGTATGACTAAGATTTGGGGTTGCCCCCACCGGTCCTGGACGAACGTTGCGCTGTCCGCCACACCAAAACCAATCCGATCACCCATATCCTTTTCTGGATCATTAATCACCCGCGGTCGGCATCGCGTGCTTTCTCGTAGGAAAGACTTAATTCGATCTAAGACGCTGGTACTCGTCTAGAGATCCAGCCGTCCGACTGCCATTTAGCAGGCTTACGCAAACTGGCTGGCTGTGCTGCGTCAGATTTGGTGTCGAGGACTAAGCGTTCCCTTAACTTATCCACGATACTTTGCACCTATTCGTACAGGTAAGTATAGCTGCATCATCGGCATATGTTCCAATGAGGATGGATTGGTTGGTTGGTATATAATTTGGTAATCTGTGGTACATAAAATTGAGTGATGGCACTTCCTTGAGGAACGTTAGCTAATGTTTCATGATAGGTTGATAGCTTAGTATTTTTTCTAATTCTAAACGATCTATTTTCTAGGCATGATTTTAAGAGTAGTTAGTAAAGGGCTGGGAATGTATTTTTGAATTTAAACAGTAATCCTTGGTGCTCAATGGTTTCGAATGGTTTTAGAATGTTTAAGAATACTCCCGAGCAGTATATTTTTTTATTTCAAGTGCTAAGGAGACAAAATCGGTTACGTGATGTAGTTGATTGGAGGTTGTGTGACTAGATCGAAAACCTAACTGTATATCGGGTAGGATTTTTTTGGTTTGAACTATTGGAATTAGCCTTTTGAGTATTATTTTTTGAAATATTTTACTAAATACTGATAAAAACTAATAGACCTGAACAAGATCGGGCTGTTGGAAGGTTTGTCAATTTTTAGTATTATGATGGTGATGGAGTGCTTCCATGTAGGAGGAAAATATGACAGGCGAAGTAGAGCGTTGAATATATAGGTCAACCAAATAATTGATTTGGATGGAAGGTTTTTTAATGATTTTGTTCGTGATTTGACCATGTTGTTTTTCAGTTTTTTTATTAATGTTGGAAAATTTAGGAGGAGTTGTGTGCTTGGCTGGTAGGGCCATTGGTAGTGGAAAATGGAGCAATATTTTAACTAAATCAATGTGATTTTGAGAGTGTAGGGTAGAATATGGCTTGAATGAGTCAGTGAAGTGAGGGGCAAATAGTTCAGCCTTATCTAGATCAGCGACAACTAGGGAGTTGTTGAGACAGAATAACGGGGGTAGAGTATCTCTGTGTCGGAGTAGAGATTCTGTTTTTTTCCAAGTGTACCCTTGTTTGGAGAGAGAGAAGCAAAGTCTGATTTGTATAGTTCGTTTTTTTGCTTCTTGAAGAGCGATTTGAGTTTGTTGGATAGTGAATTGTATTTTGTTTTTTGTCTTTTGGGTAGTGAGAGTGATGACAGCGATTTCGGGCTCTGCGTTTTTCAATAAGTTGTCTAATTCCAGGTGTGTTAAGATGGTAATTTACTTTGTGACGGTTCTGAACGTGGTCCTTAATATGTTGTGGAAACAATATCAATCGTATTTTAAGTAACGGATTAGGAAGGAGACATTGTTTTTTGCACTGTGGATAGTTTCGGTGAAAATGGTTATGGCATTGTCTATGTCTGCGGGTGATTTTAGCAGGGTGATAAAATTCTAAGTGCTAGAACTTTAGCATGTTTGATTGTGATGAGATTTTGAAGATCGAAACCTCGGGTATTGGTTGTTAAACGGCCACAACAATGGTGTTTGGCGTTGAAGTCGGCTCCCAAAAGATAGGTATGATTGATTGATGACTAGAATATTAATAATTTATTTTCGGAGAATTTACAGCTAGGAGGAAAGTAGACAGAAGCAATGAAAACAGGTATAGAGTTGATAAGTAGAGATTAGAGAAGTAGTTCATAAGTGCAAATTATTTGCAAATTGACAAATGTAGAGGGTTTAAAGAAAGTGTGCACTAATTTATTAAAGATAATTAGCGTTGCTCCTCCATGAGCGGTGTCGTCAGGGTGGTCAGCCTTTAATATTTTTTATCCAGAGATTTGGATAGCGGATTTGTTTATAAGATGCATTTCCGAGATTATGACGATGTCGACTTGATTTTCACTTATCAATAATTAGCGTTAATTTATATTGTTTAACATACCGTTAGGTATATAAGGTTAAATAAATAATTAAATATAAAATTATATAAAAAGACAGACAAACTTCGTACGTGAGTGGATCACTGTTGTAGTTGAGAAGTTGAGAAGGTAGTAGAGGGGAAATTTAATGTACATGTACAATGTATATCTGTACTCAAAGATTAACGAAAAATACGATTCTGATCGAAGTTCGGTTAATAGTGTGGCTTTGTCAACAAAATATATGTCATATTAGGTATCTAGTAAATTGATCGCGAACAATTAATTGTGGCTGGCAATTTGGTTGTGGATTAAATTGATCGCCAAAAAAAAAAATGAATTACATAGGGGTTGATTTACATAGACTTCTCTGGTTTATATTATACATAATTATTAAATAAAATTACGAAAACTTTTTACAAAAAAAATTATAAAAAATTATGACTAAATAAAGTCAAAAATATATAAAAATAAAATAAAATTAAAAAATTGTTTACCGTTGAAGTTGAAAATTATGGGTTTTTTCTTTAAAAAAAATCTTTTATATTTCTATTGTGAAAATTCGATTAATTTTAAAATGCCCTTAAAAAAACTATTTAAATTTTATACAAGTTATTAAAACACATTTAATAAATTATTAAATTTTATTAGTAATAATAAATTATTATTGTATTTTATAACATTAGTATATTCATATAAACTGGAGAAGAATCTATACAAAGCATTCAGTTTTTTCGGCGATCAATTTGTAGCCACGATTCATTGTTTGCGACCAATTGTTCATGGTCAATTTACCGCGATCCATCATATTATGATAAAATTAGTTACATATGCATTATATTTTTCCTTTAATAATATTTATTTATTATTGTACCCATTTTCCATTTCCCTACGTTGTTTCACGGTTATCCCTTTTTTTCCTCGGTTTTTCCGATTTATTGGGAAATCTTATGGGGAAATCGAAAAATGACCTTAGGAAGGTCATTTTTTGATTTAATGACCTCCCTAAAGTACCACCCCATACAGAGTTCCTTCCAGAAAATAGACCATCATTGTTAATTGGAGCAAAATTGCTGATAGAAAAGTTGTCCACAGAAAAAAAAATAAACATCATTGTAAAACCAATATATTCTTTGTTTCAATCAGAATCTAAAAAAATAATGATAATTAATAAAATATAAATTTATCGTACCTACTTGAATGACATAAAATATAAAATATACATGTATTTTGTTTAATATATACCAATTATACCTGTATAAAATGTGTATATATAACATTAATAAATTTATATACATATAACATTCGTATATTTGTTTTATCATTATATGTAAATGCGTCATAAAATTTAAGAATGAAAATTCATTTTTCTCGTTTAAATTAGCAAAGTTAGTGAAAATTTATCTCGGATTTACGGCGCTTTTTATAGCTATATTAGATAATTTTCTGCAATATCAATAACAAAAAGGAAAACCTCTATTTTAAAAAAGTTTTCAATTGTTTACAATCACCGATCTCCATCCACATCATCAAATTTTTTTTTTGCAAATTAACACAATGGACACTATAATAATGTTTTTTGACAATTGATAGTATAATTATAAAAATAAATACATTCAATAATTTTGTATACACAGTGGCACACAGAAAAATTTTAAGAGCATATGTAATTTAACAAAAGTATACCCACCCATCTATTTTTTATTTTTTTATGTAGAAAATATGTTCTCACTATGCTCCACAATTATACTCAAGAAGACATCAGCGTTCTCTTCAACAGTGGCGTAGCCAGGGGGGGGAGGCATTGGGTGTTGTAACCCCCATTACAATTTTTATTTATTAGCTACAGGTAAGCATAAAATTGTTGTAGATACCCCTAAATCTCTCTGAACCTCCTACTCATTGTTAAATCCTACCGTTTCGGCAGCGATTTAGGGTCCTGTAATGCATCCACATATTAATACTAATGTAGTTGTCGTTCAACAGCTAGTAGCATCAGGTCGTCATGTTGTGGGGTCATCGACAGTGGACTGTATAAGGGAAAATTGCTCACGGTAAGCACGGAATCACCATCTGCAGGGGCCTTGTTCCCCTACTTAGGGAACATGAGCAACACTCATAAATTTTACATGCCATATGACTTTCCTAAACACCAAGAGGCCATGCACGGCTACGCCTTGATGACCCAGGCATCGCATTATCCAACTATGTTAAGACGAACAGAAATGTTCAGTGTGGTTAGAAACTCATACCGAAACAATTTGTCCCATGGGACGCATAAATCCATGTGATCCCCGTCTCATGAAGCTCTTTTTTACATGGGAACACACGAACCCGCTGTTTCCATAGACATAAGATGTATGATGTAATGTCAGGAAATGAGAGTCAAACTAGACGGAGTCAGTTATTTAGGTAATGTATGAAGATTTGAGCATTATAAGTAGAATGATAGGCATGAATTTTGTAGTAAGTGTGTGCGGCTCGTCAAGTTAGGTGTTGTGCGTGGCTAGTAAAGTAGATGGTCGGGGTGAAACATTGAGCAGCGCTCACACATCAACAAACGCGATACACAATTACCTCACCCATAAGTCGACTAGCCTCAATAAAATGTGGGGTGGTACCCACGATGGACTCAAAACTCTCGTGCACACGCTATGGTCTCCCTCTTCCTTCTGGTACTTGTGTACTCAGGATTTCCGAGTCGCGGTGCTTCTGTACTCAGGATTTTCGAGACGAGGTACTTCTGCAGTGAAATAAAATAGTTTATACATAGGTACAAACATTTATTGTTTAAAAATGAAAACAAATTTAAACTGTAATAATCTCCAACTTAAAATACATCTCGTGAGCACATACAGTTACAGTAATTGGTAACCTATTTGGACACCACTGTGTATAATATTTATTTGATTTAAACACGAGAACATAATGTAATGGCCCAGGTAGTGACTGAGCCCCTAGCCATCACATCTCCAAGAGACCCATTTACCCGGGCATTGCGCCAGTTGTCCCAATGATTTGTTTAGTACTGACCCGGTACAGAACGAAATTATATTTCATCGATAACTACTATTCGTAACAATTAAGTATTTAACGAAATGTTTATGTTTACTAGAGGAATGCACGCCAATAAGAGTGTGGCTTTTATCAAGACACGGATCGAAGGTTCCATCAGAAGACATTTTGGAGAACATCGAAGAGCATCTAGAAAAAATAATTCAACCCATTCTTAAAAAACTATACGGAGATCGAAATAATGCGAATTTTAGAAAACTAAAAAAAAACCAGCAAATGTATATTTCTCGCTTATTAAAATGGACAAACGTATTGCGTAGTGCCTCACACAAAGAGCTCAATGAACGTGGAAAAGTGAGCATAATGAATTTAGGGAAAAGATTGAACGCCAAATTGAAGGAATTTACAACCACTCTTAAAAAAGACGAAATCGAGGTATACCTATACTCAGTGTCATTCGTCAAAATTTTTAATCAATATTGGTGTCTACCTGCATAATCTTTAACTATAATAATAAAATGACATTAAATATTTATATGTATATATATATACAAATTTCGCAGGTTTTATCGGCGATAGAAGATAGATGTGTCATCAGTGCCAGAAAATTTATTGGAACATTTTTTGAAGGCGACGCCGACGATATTATGATTCCTGTTGCTAAATACGAAGACCAAAGATTAGAAGTACGATATTTATTTTCAATATCGTCGAACGTATAATAATTGCATGCCTACTTTTTGTTAGAAAACAATAAATGTAATTTTAATAATTTGTCTAGTTTAAGAGAACACTATAGTGACATCTGCTGGTCTCGTCTTACAAACGCGAGAAATTTGCGTTCAGTAGAACACATTTTGTGTTGTTAGTTTTAAAATTAAGCAAATTGGCCTATTACTAAAATTAATGGTAAGAAGATTATGTGTGCTCTAGCGTTGATCATTTTTCGATATTTTTATTTTTAAATAAGATATGAGTATGTTAAATATCATTATTTAAAAATGATTATATCTTGTTTAAAAATTAAAATATCGAAAAATGATCAACGCTAGAGCACATATAATCTTCTTACCATTAATTTTTATAATAGACTAATTTGCTTTAATATTAAAACTAACGGCACAAAATGTGTCCTATTGAACACAAATTTGCTATATCTCGCGTTTGTAAGACGAAGACAGTATTTGTCAGTGTGGGTGTCCTCTTAACATTCAATACGTTCAAAATAAATTGCAACGTTTTGAGATCTGTTAAAATCAAAATTATTTTTTTTGTTTTTCTGCACAATCTAGTTGGTTAAGCCCAAAAGTGAAGATACAAAAGTAAACGATTCTACCAAACCTGGGACTTTGATAGACGTTGAAGATCTTTATTTTAAATTAAACTGTTGGAAAATAACAAAAAAAATACAATTGATATTGTTTCCACAACATATTAAGGACTACGTTCAGAATCGTCACAAAGTAAATGACGGTGAGATACTGTTGTATTACATATAACAAATTGTATATGTTACTGTGAATGTCCATAGTTGGTGAATACTGACGGTCACAGGTTAATGTCGTCATACACCAAAGACATTGGTGAAGTAATTAGTGAATGTTGACATTTATATAACGATATTAGTAAATATTGGTAATTCCGAAATTGTTTTCTTTAAATTTAATCTAGGGATAACGGAAAAATTATAATAATAATATAGTATTATTAATACAATTAATACTATAATAATAGACGTACTACTTAGTACTTATGTCTTGTACAATATCAGGTATTTTGTAAGTTGATAATTTTGATAAAATTGTTTATTACCTTACCCAACTACTATTATTATATCTTGATAACAGCAATGCTATGCTGTCTCGTTAACATTTTAATATGATATTGTCATTCAACACATTTATGTATTTTATTGTATACGATTGATTTGCGCAATAACCAAAACATTTTTTATAAATGGAATAATATGCGTGAAGTATTTTATATTAAATTTAATAACTTAGTATCTAATAAAAGACATAATTCTTTTTTTCTATTGGGTGAAAAATATCAACTTTTAATTAGTTAAATGAAAATTTTTTCTTTCGGGTTTTAGGGTTTACAGCCTTCTGAAAATTGGAACACAACACGATTTTAGTTGACACCCCCCCCCCCTCCGAAATTATATTCCACTTATGATTATGACCTTATATCACGTTAAATATCATGCACCATTTCCGAAGGTCCATATGTACAGTTTTGTATACACTTCATAGACTGTTATACCTGCTTTCGGGTGCATTGTTATATACACTGATGTTTGGATTCACTGCTCAATAATCTGATATGGTATTAATAAAAAATAATGCCAAAAATAATTTTAACTATTAAAAAGTTTATCTTTTTACATTTTGGCAAACACACAAAAATATACCTACACATGAACAAATTAGCAGTGTACAAAAAATGTACACATTACAGTGAACTTGATATTACTACAACTCCAATATAACCCTAGCTTGATGCAACACTGCTTCAACTCAAAATTTGATATTTTTGAGTACGAAGGGTTAAGTAAATATATAATAGGCATCTACATAGTTAAAATAAAAGTTGCAAATGAAAAATTTGAACTTTCAACTTTGGAACTATGTAGGTACATTGTTCGGTGCATCCGAATTGAGTCCCGCGATTAAAAATTTTCAGTATATTTGAATCCCAGTCGCGATTTTCTTGCTGAACAGCAACACGTATGTTCTCACTTTCGAGTGCCGTACATTCGCGTTGTTTTTTTTTTTCAGTAATTTAATAACATCAAAATGCTTACCACGCTCATTGAAAATCGGTAAGTGTCTACATAATAATAATACTAAGTTGGCCACACGCTTGTGTGACGGCGTACCGGTGGTTCCAATCATCGCGTGGCTCGCACAGCCATGGACGGACCTACGCAGTCAGATCTGCTGACTAACGCAGAAATGCAAAATATTTTGACTGAATTAGATAACGTTAACGAACAACCTCACCGCCAAATGGCAAAACTACAGCAAGAAAAAATTTACTACAAATAAAAATAGAGAATTGCAACTGGCAGCTAAATCGTCACAATTAATTACAAAAATTGATAACAACTTAGAAAAAATGACCCCTATTTCTAACATATCAATTTCAAAAGGTGTTAACGTAACTTCAAAAGTTAAACAAAATAGTAACAAAAACCCAACTAATGATAATACTCAAAAAATATATAAACCCTCATTAATAACTATCAAAGGTGTTAAAAAATTTGATAAATTAAAACAATTATTAACGTGTGAAGAACCGGTAAGAAACAAACAATTCAAAGTCCTATCAAATGACGAGACGAGAATCTTAACAACAAATGAAAATCAATTCAGAAGTACAATAAAAATATTAGAAGAAAATAAATTTGAATACCATCGGTACCAATTAAAAAGCGAAAAACCATTTCGAGTAGTATTACGAGGTATAAATCATGATTCCGATATAAGAATAATTACCAATGAACTGTATGACCAAGGCCACGAAGTAAGCAAAATAACCAATACACAGAGCAAGAAAAAATCTGATCCTAAAAACAAAAACAGAGAGTGGTCATACATAAGGCTACCATTATTCTTTGTAGATTTAAAACCTCGGGAAAATAATAAAAACATTTACAATATAAAACTACTATGTCATCAGATAATAAAAATAGAACCACCACGTAAAAAAAAGAAGTACCGCAGTGTAAGAACTGCCAAGCTCTCGGACATACACAAAATTACTGTCACAAATCGGCTGTATGCGTGAAATGTTGTGAAGGACACAGAACCGAAGATTGTCCAAAATCTAAAACGACAAAAGCAAAATGTGCAAACCGTGGTGAAAACCACACAGCCAACTGGAAGGGTTGCTCTGCTTACAAGAAAGCAATAAAAAGAGCACACCCAAAACAAGTCTCTGCTGTACAAAGAATACAACAGAAACCTGTCACAGCAAATGTTTCATACGTACAAATGGCTAGCACTTCAAAAGTCGATACAAAAACATTTCAACCAAAGGAAACAAAGAATCGATTACTCTTAATGATATTCTAGTCAGATTAACCAACATAACGCAGACACTAGCAAATATCACAGTAAGAATAGACAAACTGGAAATAAACCAAAGTCCAAAAATACCTCGCAGAAAATAAAGAAATGAACAGTACACTGCGGATCATTGCATGGAACGCCAGTGAGTTAGTACAGCGCAGACAAGAACTTAAAGAATTTTTACACAGTGAAAACATTAACATAGCACTTATTTCGGAAATCCACAACGTAGACTTTTCTTAAGATAAGGAATTACAGAATATATACGACAATTCATATTAGTGGTAGAGCTCGGGATGGTACTGCTGAAATAATAAAAGAATCCATAAAACACTATGAACTCGAAAAATACTCTGTAAATCATATACAAGCGACAAGCGTCAGCGTTAATGACGGGAATGACGATCTCATCGTTTCTGCAATTTATTACCCACCGCAAGGAGGTGCAGATGAAATGAAGTTCGCTGAATTTTTCCATACGTTGGGTTCTAGATTCATTGTTGGAGGTGATTATAATGCAAAGCATACTCACTGGGGATCGAGACTGATCACCCCAAAGGGACGAGCCTTGCTAAAAGTTGCAAACAACATCAATGATGAAATCATCACTACAAGTAAGCCAACATATTGGCCTACTGATCCGAATAAGATTCCCTATCTGCTTGACTTCTTTATTATGAAAGGTAAATCTTCTAATTTTATTGAAGTATTAGAACCTACAAAATTAACGTTACGAGTTTATAAATAATTAATATTTTCCACAAAAAACTACAAGTTCAATAAAAAAATTTACAAAAGTAATACAAGTCCAAATAATTCAATTTACAAACATTAAAAAATATTCTAATTCCAGTTTAATTGCACACACAAAAATATTTCATAAAACAGAGTGACGCGAAGTTGCTCGCATTTGATCGTGGTGGACTCGTCTGATTCGACAATATATGGGATGGCGTTATATATGCTCTGAGGAACCCCCGCAACCTGTCATTCCATCCTACGTATAGAATACGTTCCTAAACAATAGAAATGAGCCCAAGTGGTCATGCTACTTAAACCAGAAAAACTACCAGAACAAAGTAACTTCATACAAACCAATCTCGCTTCTTCCAACCATCTCAAAATTATTCGAAAAACTACTTCTAAAACGTTTAAAACTGTTGTTAGAAAAAATACAGCTTATACCGAAACACCAATTTGGGATTTGAAATAAACATTCGATCATCGACTAGGTTCATCGATCAGGTCCATCGCGTCACACACGTGATAAACCAAGTGCTTGAAGAGAAGAAGTATTGCTGCGGGAGTATTCTTTGACGTGGCACAAGCTTTCGATAAAGAATAACACAAAGGATTGCTTATAAAACTACGTGAACAACTGTCGCACACTGGATGCGCACTTTTCGAATTCTACTTGACTGAACGTCAATTCAAGGTCATGCACGAAGAAGCATTAACTGATTGGAAAAATATATCAGCGGATGTACCAAAGGGAAGTGTCCTTTGACGAATCCTGTACTTAATCTATACAGTGAACATTCTAATCAACAACTATTCAATGACAGCCATGTTTGCTGATGGCATCGAAAAAATAACAAAAAATGAAAACCAGCAGACTGCGACTGATTGGCTTCAAAGGTCAATCAACAACATTTCCAACTGGACGAAACGTTAGAAAATCAAAATTAACAGCGAAATATCGGTGCACGTATATTACACCTTGCATAAAACTTTCTATAAACCAATATTGCTAAATCGGTAGATCATCCCACAAAGTTACTCAGCAAAATATTTAGGTATGCACTTTGACTTTCGAAAACACCATGTTCGTCTGAATAAATTCCAAATTAAGAAGAAAATGCGACAACTATATTAGCTGGTCAGTAGCCTTTTCATTTTTTAATTGACAAATTATAAAATTGTGCAATATCTAACTATATAATTGGTATATTGTCAAATTTTAACTGACCTCACTGTTTTATATCTAAATATCGACTGCTACTAGTCATATCAAATAAACAAATCTAGTTATTCTATTTGATAATAATAATATTATGTGGTTAGATTGGATCATTATTACAACTCAGCCGCGGTTATCGTCATATTAGCTGCCTATATGTATATTATATTTTTACCTTCAATATTTAAAAAGGTGTCCTAGGATAATGAGAACGGGTGTAGCCACTGTTGTAGGTGGAAAGTTGGGAAGATAGGGTACAGAAGGAAATTGAGTGTATATCTGTAGGCAACCTTAAACTATTGCTAACGAAAAAACCATTCTGAGCGGAGTTCGGTTGATAGTGTTGTTTTGTAAACAATACATCCATACTATAGTAAAATAATTAAATAGGCATAATATATTTTCTTTAATAATATTTGTTAAATATTGTACCGATTTTCCCATTTTTCTTCCGTTTTTTTTTTCGGTTTTTCATATTTGTTGAGAAATCTCCTGGGAAAACCGAAAAATTACCTTTTTAAAGCACCTCCCCAGTCAGATTTCGTTTTAGAAAAAGTATTATCACCGTAAATCTGAGCGAAATTTCTGGTAGATAAATTGTCCACAGAAAAAAAAAATCGTTATATTTTACTTATATATTTCGTACATTTTCCCGTTTTTTTCCTGTTTTCTCATGTTTTTCTCCAGTTTTGCCCATTTATTGGGAAAAATCCTGGGGAAATCAAAAAAAAAAGACCTCCTTAAAGTACCTACCCAGTCCGATTTCCTTCAAAAAAAATTGCTACACTTAAAATCAGAGCAAAATTCCTAGGACACCTTTTTTTGTTTTAGGTTTAATTTTTAATAAAACTCACAAAAATCATAATTCAATACCTACCTACTTAATATTAAATCAATTTTAAATTTATAGAAATTGTCAGATCAATGTACTATGCATGTGTGCATGGTTTTTATCAGTACGACGCTTCCGGAAATAAAACAGACGCTTGGTGTCACTTATTTGACTTTGATGACCTACAAGTATACGAATATAATTACCTATAATTACCTATCCGTAATATATTTACTATAAGTAATTGCAAATATTATCCAAATATATTTATAGATGTTCGAGAATATGTTTGACTTACAGTATTACAACAAAAATGGATATCATTTAGAATCTAATAGAATGCTCGGTAATGCGCTAACGGAAGACCTCCAGCTGTTCCTAATGTACCTACCTACTCTTACATAGTTTATGTTTAAATAATATAGTTATATATACAGAGTTACACCGTTAATTTTATAAATATACAGTTTTTTATTTTTTCAATTGGATTTTGTGTCAAGTTTATACATATATATATATACTATATGCATATATATATATATATATATATATATATATATAGTATACACAATAATGTAATTTTTTATTTTCATCTTTTAATCACTAAAAAAAATAACTTAGTGTATTCACTTGAAATAAATACCTAGCTATTTTATAATATATCTTATAATTTAAATGTATCATACGTATCCAATAAATAGTTCTATAGCAAAGCATTCACTTCATACGATATCGATTCTATTATAAAATCAACGGTAAAAGCTGATTTAATTTCTAAAGACAGGCTTTATGAAAGTATTACGTTTGCAACTCCTTATTGCGTAACATGTAGTACTTACCTAACCTACTGTATATAATTGAATATAATTGTTTGTATACTCAACTAGAAATTAAATTAATTGTAACTGTTACTCAGTTGACAATTGATCAACAATCGCTCAACTAGGAGCGATGCCCCTGCGACACCAGACCGGGGTCAAGACTTAATTATATTTATCAGTCATAAGTACAATATAAAAATGGCTGAACGGGTTGGCATCGAGGTGACGGTACTTACTCCTCCTTCTCGTGCGTCGGTGGTAATGTAGATACCAACATACCCTCCGTTATCCTGAACTGACTGACGCTAACTTGTGGTCCCCCTGATTGTCCTATATATAATTGTCGCGTTGATCAGAGCCTAAGTGGTGGTAGATGTCACCCTCGCTGTCTCCTAGTGGCACATTGTCCGCAACCGGACACGTTTTTCCTTTGGTTCATCAACACGTATCATCCGTTGTTGCGTGGGAACGTGGTAGGTTTGCCACACCCGTATTAATGGCCCTCAGGAGCGTACACGTAATGTGACGACCGATTTCACATTTAGTCGCTTAGAAATATTAATTGATAGTTAACAAATTTAAACACGTGAAAGACAGAGTTCGTAACATTACTAAGAAACTGGCCATTCGTTATTTTTTTCTAGCAATTTAGAGGTGAAAATAAAAAAGTTAATTTTTCTTTTAATATATGTCTCACAACCCCTGACATAAAATCCGATTAAAAAATTAAAATAATTTAATATTAACTGCTTACAGAGATTACTATCGAAAAAACACGGCTGAACATCCAATACAAATATGGAAATATATATTTATTTATACATAAATATATCTGTAAATAAATTATTAATTTTATTACAGGGAACCTAAAGGTATCAGATTCAAATTTTTTTTGGGGCATACTTCAAACATACTGAGTCTAATTACCAGATTCAATTTGTTCCGAGACGAACCAAAACTTAGCATCGACAACATTGAGAAAAGAATGCACAGAAAATGGAAAAGTTCTTATATAGTCCCTTTCGGATCTAATATAATGGCCGTAGTCTATGATTGCGGTTTCGTTGACTTTAGAGTGACGATTTATCTAAACGAAGTCCCTATAGAGATGGAAATACTTCGTAACGGTGGTGTTTTCAAGTGTATAAAGTGTCCCCTAAAGGATATTATCGATTTAATTAATACATTTGAAGTAAGCAAAAGACCTGAAAGATTGACTACGCTAGAACAAGATCAAATAAAGCGAGATGGGAAGGAAAAAAAAATGAAAAAAAAGAAATTAGCCCGAGAAGCGGAAATTGTCAGAAAATTTCATGAAACACTTGATATTAGAGCAAAGAAGGTGTACGATGAAGACGAAACGTATGAGGATGAAATCGAAGATAAATTAAAATGATTGAAACTGAAGCTCAACAACTATAAAAATTAAAACTGAAACTAAACCCGAGTACAAACTGACACTTAATTACATGTAGAAACTGTAATTGAACCTCAAAAACTTGTACATACTGACACTCAATTACATGTAGAAACTGAAACTCAACCACACGTAGGAACTAGAAAATAACAGAAGTACCTACCTAAATTTGGTTGAGTACCTAAGTGAATAGTATAAGTTAGATTCAAAAAGAAAAGTAAATAATATCCAATTCTGTAAATTATGTAGTTGTTTAAAATAAAATTAACCAATAAAAAGTTCGAACATAAAAACTATTAAAAATCAAATGAGGAAAAACATTTTCAAATATCAGGAAATTCAAAATATTTATTGTTATAAAACACCAAAATATTAAATAATATAATGAATATTTTGTAATGATTTAAATGGCATTATTCATTATATACACAATTATTATATTATTATTAGGTATTACTAATATTCTTTATTATAAATTTGAAAAAAACAAATTATTGATTAAATAATTGTGTACATTATACATTTATGTTTTACTCTATAAATTAGATTTGATTTACTCTATATAAGAGATTTATTTTAATTTCTTTAAAAAACCAACATAAGTTTTTAAAATCCATTTAAAAGTATGTATTTTTTAGCAATACTAAATAAATAAAAATAATAGTGTATTATCAAAAAGTGGAAGTATACTTACAAAGATCAATCACAATCAATTGATTATTGCTATTCACTCTACCACGAAGTCAACAAAAAAATTGAATATTAAAATGTGTTAACTTTTTTCGACTTGATCCAAATGATAAATGATTAAGCAATATCGAACATTTCCGAAAGACGAAAAGCAGACTACTTTTGGATAATTTCAACTGTTTAAATAATAATTAGCAATTCATATTGTACCTAGGTAGTTGAATTGATCATATAAATAATAATTAAATCAAAATATCTTCTTAGAGTTGATTACTAAAAATTAAAATTTATAAATAAATTTATCATCTAAAAAAAATTTTGTGAACATTCTCTATTGGTTGAATTGTATATAAAATAATTAAAACTATACGTGAAGTTTAGAAACACAGAAATAATATAGACCTGATATGTACATTAATTCATGTCATGGATACAATATCTGTGATTTATGAAAATCAAAACAGAAAAAAATATAATAAGAATTTAAATTAATATTCGACATTTTGTTATTTTATTTTGGAGGTACCAACTTATATTTTGTTTTCTTATATTTTATTTATTTATGCACAATTTCGTAAAATGAATCATCAATTATCCACTTAATTATTCCTATAAAACAGTTGAGCTGATGTGTGGCCGGACGTCGTACTATGTGGTGATGAATGAAGATATGATATTTCCTATTTTGTTAAATAAAAACGAACGCACATATATTAATAGTAAAATTGTTTTATTAAAACAATAATTAATAACTAAAGCAAAAATGAATGGATGCTCTGATACTTACATAATATGAACGAATAATAGATGTTCTGATGGTTGATCGTTAACTCGTTTAGACTCGACTGATAGCCAGAGGGATCCGCTGAGTCTACGAAAACCTGTAAGCCCAGGCATTTCCATATTGACGCTAGTCAAATGCTGACACGGATTATGACACATAATATTATACATTATACCATAAGTTATACCGAGTGTATACATAACACAGGGTGTGAACAACAAAACATTAAACATTAAATGGTTTCAATTAAGTTTTGATTTGGTGTCACCTTGTACTGTATTCATCACATAAAAAGTAACATAAGGAAAAATAATAATTAAGGCTTTAAGTTTAATTACTAAACGGAGCCCCAATGTATTTTTATACTCATTTATATTAATTTCATATAATTGTGTATAGTTAATAAGTGTTTGCTCTAACTACATTCTAATCGATGTTCGAGGCTATTCCACTAGGTGATAGTTGTTTTAGTTTTAGTTTTTTTTTTTATCTATCGTTCATTTTTATTACCTTATTCTCGGGATCGGCTGTTGTAAGAGTCAGCCACCCTCGGTTAGATGGCCTTGGCTATCAAGGCCTGGGGAGAACCGTTTTAAATTCCCATACACGTGTCTCTCGAAGATCCTGTGAGATCCATATTGAGCGGCGCAACTTGAAATTAGTCGTATATATATGGGCATAATAATAATAATAGGCTCTAATATAACGGACAAGACTTAGACGGACTTAAACAAGACTTTTACTAGACTTCGTAAGACTTAGTTTGTATTAAAATATCAAACAACCGTAGGAATCGTTCTATTGTATGTTCGATCTACGGCCTTGTAAGTTTCAGGAATAAACTAGTACTTTTTAAGTCTTTATGAAGTATTATTTATTTCTTCAAACTCCTAAATCTGCTAATTACGGAAGACGTTTGTCACAGCTTATAACTCATAGGTGACTCCATCAATATATGGTTTTAAGTCGTACTCACCAGTCAAGATCACTACAGTCAGAAAAACAAGTGAAAATACTGGTATTTTCAGATTAAAGACTTTCCTAAAGCCTACCATTAGATACTCAAAATCTAAAATTAAATTAAAGATCTGTTAAATATATTAAAGAAATCAACAATAATAGTAAATGTTTATCTTCTATATAATAAAATGTCTGATTAATATATTTTGCAAAATCAAAATATATTATTATTTTAAACAATTCATATAAAATATACTTCACAGTATTTGCATGAGATGTAGCTTTCAGTTTTACGATTTAAATGAAACTAGTAGATATGATCACAGTTGTATAAGTATTACTTGTAAATGGCTATTAACCGTACTACCATTTCTTTAATACCTATAACACCAAAAATAGGTGTGACTATTTGTCAGTTTCCCATAGGTAATATAACCACTGAAACCAAATTTTCGAAGCTTTCCACTGTAAAGAATTTATTTGGAAAAATATGAGTATGTGACTGAAGTATGGAAGATAGATTGGATAGGTGATTTAGCAGATAGGTACATTATATAATTATTAATTATTAATTTATATAATTAATTATTATAAATTATAGTAATGATGGTATTATTTATACATTTCTTCATCCATCCCACTTCTCATAAATGCGCTGGGTAGCTAGGACGTCAATAATTATGACATTATAACCATCTATATGCTATTTTAGATTCAGAACGTAGCAAGGAATGACTATTGTATTGGTTTTACAATGATGTTTATTTAATTTTTTCTTTCTTTCTTCTTTCTTTTGTTCTGTAAGCACTTTTTCTTCAAGAAATCTTGCTCAAAAGTATCAAACATATAGACCATTTCCTGAAAGAAAATTACATCTAATGGATAATTTAGAGAGGTCATTATTTGATTTTCGAAGCGGTATTCGAGTTAAAGAGAAATAGAGAAACGATGTCTCGATTTTTTTTTATTTATTTATATTTTTTATTTATTTTAGTTAAATATTTAAGAACGACGTTTCCTACTAAAAATATAGTATATAGTTAAAATATATTGAAACATATATTGTGTCTTCAGAATCATCACAATCAGTATCATTCTGATGATTTAAATCATTTAGCTAAAAATTATGTTTAGTCTGGTCTGTTATGTAATTTACTGTAGCACTTTTAAAAATGTTTTTTATGATTAAAAGCAAATAATGTATACTCAACATTCACACCTTCCTTATTAATTCTCTTTGTAGACAACCAGTTTAATAAGTAATCAAATGTTTTTGGACGGTTTTTGTATTTTTATGTATTAGTATACGTAGGTTTGTCTACTTTAGGTATCAGTACTAGGTATGCGTACTTTTAAAAAAATTTTCTTAGAAAATGAGAAATATTATTATACAATGTGTTTTCACTTTGTAAGTAGGTACCTACTTACAAATTTTGATTTGATTATTAATTATACTAGTTAATCAATCTGTTTTTTTGATTTATAAGAATAATTATTATTATAGTTGTTTTGAAGTTTTACCTCTCTACAACTTTATATTGTTACATTTTAAAATATAATATAACACGTTACAAATCTAACTAAGATAGTAGACTTATAGGGTGCATTCGAGTAGCTCGATTAACGCTTATAAGCGCTTATCAGCGCCACCGTAGCGTTCGATTTAGCTTTTGACAGGGCTCAGACTACAACCATGACGTCACTAAATCTGAGCGCTACGTCAACGATCCGGGTTCACAAACGCTTATCCCATAGAGATAAGATAGCAAACGCTCGCAAGCTAATCAAATGATAATAGATACACCGAAATAAGTGATAACTCTTTGACTATATTTTCACCTAATAATACATTATTTTTCTTTAACGACTACGCTGTTTAAACTATGATTTTTATACATTTATAAAACTAAAAATGTTTAAAGTACATAATATTTTAACAATATTTAAAATAAAATCATTAGTCGTTACAATTATAGTACTTCATGATAACAATTAACAGTTGATAACTGCGATGATCGTACAATAAGTATGCTTATATTTGCGTTCGTCTTGAGACCCACCTAGCAGTGTTATTTAGCTATATGTCTAAACGAACCGTTCATTAGCGTGAGCTTTGGCATAAGCACTTTAAGCGTCTAAGCATGCTATATGAACGCACTCATAGTAAAATAGTAAAACTCGTTCTAACAACTAACAAAAATTTATATTTTTATATAAGTAATTTATAATTGTATTATTTATTTTGAAGTTCAACTTAAATTAAGTATAGATTTTGCTTACAAGTTTCTAATAAAAATTTACCATAAAATCATTTTAATGTTTTATTAAAAAACTGGCGTTTTCACAGTGTTACGTCTTAAAAAATGTCTGTGTAAATCAAAATACTAAGGCACTTTATGACATGAATATTGTAACTTGAAAAAAAAATCAAAACAATAATCATTATTCTACTTTCAAAAATTAAACTGTCAGCATGGTTGACAACCACTTTATATTTTGTATAACAATAAGCATAATTATCTTAAGTATTTATACAATGAGTCTGTAGTATGTATTTTTCAATTTAATTTTAAAATAATACAAATATAGTAAACAGAATGTAATACAAGGACCTGAAGTAAGAAGAAACTATGTTAAATACTTAAACAAATAATTTACTGTTCCATTCAATACTTACTTATTTTTTCAATTATTAAATGTAGGTAATAACTAATATTTTTAAATAATAAAATTTATTAAAATGAAGAAACACATTCTTTATTGTTCAGTGGAAACCATAGACAATACAAATATATGGTTATGTTAATAAAAGTATTTATATACCTATAACCCAAGTTAAAATTACAATAAATCAAATCACAAAATAATTATACGAAATAAATCATTATATTGTGCATATTATCAAAAAATAGCACCAAAACTTGATAAAAGTATGTAGCATTAGTAAGGCTTTAAAAAATCAATTTAAACTGCAACCAAAAAGGATCACGTGGAGGTTGCCAACTCCCATCTTAAAAAACTAGTTTTAATAATTTATCATTATCTCATTTTTTTCATTTTTTTCTCTTAGGTTTGGAGGACTCCCCCTATCCCGCTTACAGTATAAAATGTCATGTGACTTGGATATGCTGCATGATAAAGTTTTTTTAATAGGTTAAAGGTCGTTGGACAACCATACTATCTTAAATCGTGCTTCATACTCCTGTAAATATTTCAGAAACCATTTATATTATTCCGGAATATTATGTTAAGTCAAATTTTAGATTCTGAGTGAAGCGAAGAAACTTATAGTTTTATAAATATTTTTTTTTATCTATGCACAACTTTTCTACCAGAAGACTTGCTTGGATTTCAACATGTAACACCTTTTCTAAAAGGAAATCGGAGTCGAGAGATAATTTTTCGATTTTCTCAATGGTTTTCTCATCAAAATTGAAAACCGAAAAAAAACCGGGAAAATTTACGAAATATAATAAATATAATTTACAATATTTTTTTCCTGTGGACAACTTTTCTACAAGCAATTTTGCTCCAACTTTTAATGATAGCAATGTTTCTAAAAGGAAATTTCACTTAGAAGATACTTCAACTTCAAAGAGGACGGAATCGATTTTCTCAAGAGTTTTCTCATCAAAAATGAAAAACCTAAAAAAAAGACGTCCTAAAATAATGGGGACAGGTGTAGCCACTGTTAACAATATTTAATAATATTTATTTAATATTGTAGAAATTTTTCCCTTTAATTGGAAAAACTTCTGGAAAAATCGAAAAATTCCCACCCTAAAGTACCTTTTCAGTCAGATTTCAGTTCAGAAAAAGGGCTATCATTTTAAATCGGAGCGAAATTGCTAATAGAAAAGTTGAACATAGAAAAAGAAGCCATAATATTTTTTTACTAATATATACCTACATTTAGTATATTTTCCGTTTTTCCGACATTTTAACTGGGTTTTTCCCAGATATGAAAACTGCTTAAAAAATCAAAAAATGACTTCTATAAATTACCTTGGATATAAAATTTCCTTTCCGAAAATAAGCTACACTTGATACAGATGTTGAGCAAGATTTCTGGTAGAAAAGTTTGCATAACTAATCGAGGGGTGTTTAAAATAGTCCGAAGGAACGATGGCTTGTACACAGCTAGGTACATCCAAAATGCATTTGTTTTTTCCTTGTTTAGGTTAAAGGGAAAAATAATGCAAAACATTTTTCTTCACACACTGGTCTGAACTCGGAACCCCTAATATGATCATAGGCATATGAAACCATTAGATCACGACAAATATGCTTTAAGAACAATATAGTTATTTAACATAACATATAATATCAGAGCTTCAAAAAGCTACAATTTTCGAAACTTAATCACTCTGCTTAATTCTGACTTCACCATCGTTCTTAAATTGGCAATATACATGTTTCAAAAAAAAAAAATTAAAAGAAAAATTAGATTAGTTCCACATAATTTTTTCGTGAAAATTTGATATTAAAATTCCCTTATAAAAAAAAAAAAATACTGTTAATACAGTCAAGGTGATATCGATTGCGAATATTATGCAATAACAAATCAGTAGGTAATCACAATAATAAGTTTTAAAACGTTATCAATAAATAACTAGGTAGTGACCAAGGTGAATTAATCACAAATTTATTGTAAATACACAATTTTGATATATTTTACTAAGTACTTTTCTCTCTCAATTATCTATGTCGTTTTTATTTTATATAATGAATACTTATAGAAATTTCTGGATAACTAAATCTAACACTATAGCATTAAAGTTATTAATTATAACCTAACATAAAAGTTGTTTAAGTACCTACTTATCAATTTTTTCAAAAACATTTTTGTCTTTCTCGTATTTGTTTAAATTAAACGCATCCCCTTCTGTATTTAGGAATTCATCCACCTATATTATATTTAAATTACTCATACACCTAATTATTAAGCATCTACCACGATAGTGTAAGTAACTAATTAATAATTATACGTTTATTGTTCTGAGGGTGCCTAATTTGATAAACTGGGGCCACAAACTAATTTAGCGCTATCTGTAATTTCATATAAATTGCTTCCATTGAAAATTCCACTCCTTATAATCCAGTTCAGTATTTTGATGACTTGCGGTGGCAGTTCCCAAATCTGTGAAACATAACCAAAAGTTATAAAACTTTGTAAATGTGAAAAGTTCTAGTGTATTTAAATAGCCTGTTAGTTTCTACTACTAGTACAGTACTATCTATTATTGAGCTAAAGTAGTCTGTGGCCCCAGTTCAGCAGTTTAATAAATTAGACCAACCCATTGTTTTGTACTTATTTGCAAGTAAAATATGTCCTTATTTTCTTTTGCAATTTGATTTTTGTCAAGTTTTTATCAATACTTATAATTTACAAATTTATTTAGTATGCCTGGTAGGTACTTGTGTAGTCAAACCTTTCACAACTCATTGATAACAGAAATCATTTCTATTCTTGGACAAAATAACAATATTAAGTAATAAAGTTTTTTGCATTTAATGATTCATACAGGTATGTATATATCCATTGTAGTTACTCAAATATTAGTAATTTTTTCCACAAATTGGTATGTGTAAATGGATTAGTAATTTATTCAAATATTAACTCCTATCAAATCATTTATGCACCTATGACCACAAAATAATATTATCATTGTAGACACTTGTCTAGTACCTACAGAAAAAAAAATTATTTAAATTATATTATAATCAAATTTTTATAGCTATCATAGGTATACTATTATTTTAATACATAGGTATACTTACATAATACAAGTAAGCACAGATCCAGAGCAAAGATCTGGGGGGAACCCAAACATTTTTTTACAACATAAATACAATTACAGTATACTTAATCAGTGGCACTGAACTATGTTTTAAGGAGATGGAAAAATAAAAATTTGTATAGACCACCACCCTTGTTTACAAAAGAAACTACCATAGAATACTCTTAATTAATATTTAATAATCAAAATAAAATAAAATATATACTAATTTGATGAAAAAAAATATAGCTCAGGTACCTATCATGGATCCACCACCACCCACCCATTAAAAGAAAGGTGGCAATTGCCACCGTTGACTGCTGGTTTTCGACACCACTGTACTTATTATAATATATCGTTTACAAATCTGATTGTTTTGTAGTAATATCAGGATCTATAGAATTATAAAAAAAATTGGAAAAATAATATGTCTAGCTCCTAGCCTCTCTCCCTAGATACACATCATATTATTAAATTTATTGTTAGGTATCAAATTAGTATATTATCATTGTAACATATACAGATGTATTCATTATCTTCAGCTTCTTCTCACACAGTAAATGATTGTTGCTTTCAATTATTTTGCTATCAATCATAAAAATTAAAAATTATGAATATCGTATAAAATAAATATTTGAAATGTGGCTTATGAACTTATTACAGTGAATAATATTACTTTGTGGAAAAAAAAATGAATAGCAGTGGGGTTCGGATGGTACACGGAACACTGTAATGCTGCAGAGTCCGAATGCTACAATGAAAACATGCTTTGCTTTGACGATTGTTGGATGTCTACCAGAAAGTATGACCTTGTAAAATGGCATTAAGTCTACAACTAGTCACTGTTTCATGATTAACAAAAGCATTTTGTATTGTTTTAATTTTATTAGTAATATTAGGCTGTTCGCAGAGGTATTGCAATACCAGGCCAATCCGCACCAGAATAGGATTAAGCCCCAATTTCTCTGATTACTATCCAAAAATTAGTTTTAACATTGAAACTTCCCCATGAGGAGTGTATCTGATGCTATGCTAGTGTTATAAATACTTTGACATTGTACATAAATGGGACATTTTCTTGATCAAAGGAGAGAAATACATAAGGGTGGGGGGAGAGACACAAAAAAAAAAAGGAGAATAAATCACAATATGTAATAATAATAATCTATAAAAAATAAATGTATATAAATAAATATTCCAGTAAACAGTATAATTAGGCAAAATAAGGCAAAAGTCATGAATAGTAGAAAACAAAAGTCAACATAAAATTCACAGTACACAAATTTGGTAACAAAATCAAAATTTATAAATATAGTAAAAATAAACAGGTGTAAAAAAAAACAATACTAATAGGCGACTATTCGCAGACATGGAAACAAGTACAAATGAGAAAGGGAACTTACTTAGGTCTCTGTTGCACCCCCATTATGTACTCAGTGTACACATCTCTGGATAAGTAGATGTAAAACCATGTAGTGCGCAGTTTACTACAAACAGAGATCGATGAGGTAGGAAGGCTTTATGCTGTATACCCACATCACCGGCACATTCAGTGGCAGTCACGGTCTCTCCAGCACCATTCAGATTCAAATGTGCTCTATGAATGAACCTCCAATCAAACCATATGAAATCACCTACCATCAAGTGGGTGGACGCCAGATCAGCCGCCACACACTCTTATTATCAATCTACAATAATTTTAAAATTAATTAATAAATGAAAAATTTTAAATGTTTATGTAATACTAAATATATTACATGGGTCATCTATTGTAAACATTCGGAAAGACTGATGGACAATCCAATCTATATTACCTATAACAACAGCTAAAAAAAAAACGAAACATTTAAAACGTTCATGTTGTAATAGGTAATGAGTGTATGTAGTCTAATACTAGTATGTTAAATAACTTACTTGGAAGCAATTCCACACAAATTGATGAAAAATTGAAAATCATAATTTCTTAACACAAATAATGTTTTTGTGTTTTTTTTTACTAATGATTGTAGCGATATTGATAAAAGATAGTGGTTGATAAAAGCATAATAAAATTGATAAATATATTTCCATTTTCATACAAGTTTTGAATTTAGTTGTAATCGTAGGTTTTGTATAAAATAAAATCTATACCAACATCGCACCTACATCAATGATCGATAACACTGTATAGACTTTATAGTGTTTTAATATACATACACATTTATTTATTTAATAAAAAAAAAATTCTTATTAAAAAAAAATTATAAAAACGCGGATCGAATTTGAATGTCGAATAGGATGATTTCTGCAATATTCCCTTATGTTATCGAATCCATATCTTTACCTAACCCGTATACAGCTTGTGTAAACGTTAGATTCCGTTTTATTTGTTTATTTTGGTTATCGGTCGGGGACCCCACGAGTGAGCCACCACCTTACCATGGAATGTACACCACCATTATAATAATATTATTTCGATTAAGAAAATAAACGAATAATCGGATACTACACGGAACGTAAGTTTTCCGACATCTGGCATTAGTATTATTGCCGGGGTGATGACGTTTGTCATTAACTCACACATTCCCGATAATTACTTCCGAAATACCTACTGGCACTATTCGGAACTTGTTTCGACAAAGCACAAGGGCTAAATTCACGCACCTTATTTACCTATCCACCTTGGTTACTACGATATATTATTACTCTCTTTTACATAGAGTATTAGAATTCATTTCGAAAATTCTCCGTGACTTTACATACAAAATGGAAATAAATCCATGTCGAATATATTTTAATTCGTTACTCTCCGGTATTTACATCGTTTTGTTACCTGAGGCCGGCGACACACTGGGGTGATTGGTTTCATGTATTAGACAATTTATTTCGTTTGTTAAAATCGCCTGTATTTAAATGGAGCGACACATATTGGTGTTTCCGAAACGTGGTCGTAAAAATATTTTGCACCTTTTTAAATTTTAGTTAAAGTATTTTATGTAGGACCGGAAAAAGTAGAAAAAATATCAATAATTCACAAAAAAAATACAATACCTATGCGTTTTGGTCAGATATTCTAAACACATTATGGTGTTTGTCACCATACAACGTAACTACAAACGTTATGGTTTGATTCGGTAACACGATAGGTAAAAAATATTTAAATTAATATTGCTCTTCTTTTTTACGTAGGTATAATTATTAACACATTTCAATTTCAATTACTTTTCGAAGTTAATCAATTTCACCTTCGATTTAACCACCACAGAACAATAATGTTATAGTCGGTTGACATGTTTAGATCGACTTAAACGAACTGAACGGTAGGTACACGAAAAAATATTCATGAAATAAATTTGTTCCGTGTGTATTGACCATGAAATTTGTTTCGTATGATTAATTTTATAAATCACATTTCCCCAGTGCGTCGCCCGATCACCGGCCGAAGGAGTAAAAAGTGTATTATATTTTTCAACGGAAAATTTACCAGTTTACATGTATAGGTACTATTGTGTTTATAAAAATGATTCCGGTACACTAGTGGCGAGTGTAGAGTAGTTTGTCGATTTCTTTACCTTACTACAAGAGCACGCCAGGAATACAATGCCAGTATCCGAGTATATTAAAGCATACCTATCCGCAACACCTTAATCTTTTGGTAAAATAAAATTCAAGTTCGATAGTAAGTAAACGAAAAAAAAAATAAATTAAATATACCCAATAAGCACCTATGTCGTAAATCGTTACCAATTATCTAGGTAAGTGCGCACCTATTTCGCATACAATGAGTATATTGTATAAAGCTGTTTAACAATATTTCGTGAGTATCCGTAGTTCGCTCTTGTGATCGATAACTAACAACTTTGGTAATAAAATTAGTATTGCAACTACGTTAAGCGAACGCGGATTCGGAAACTACGGGCGCAAACCGTTGAACTATGGCGGTAGATGGCGCTTTTGGATGTTCTACATTGACGCGGTGTAATTTCTCGTAGTCTAACGATCGGATTGAGTTTTAAACAAAGTTGATACGATCGTAAACTTTTAAAAAACGCTGTTTGAACGCGAATTCGAAAGAGCGATAATCGGAAAAATCGAAATTTTTAAGTTTTCGGCATCGCTCAAAATTTTTTCAATTATCTATAGGATTACGAGTTTCAGCATAAGTACCTGAGGATTGTGAGTGTTCGGTATCGCTTCTCGGCCTATCGGCTAAGATCAAAGTGTAGTATCTGTTCTTATCAGCTTAACATCTGATACACCCTTCATCGAGGGGTTCTCATGTTAAACTAATTTTTGGAAAGTAGGCGGAGAATTTGGGGCTTGCTCCTACTCCGTCGCGGGTTGTCCCGGTCCTTAAAAGGACGGATCCTACGCCGCTTCCTTATTGTGATGTACACTATTAGTCTCATATACAATATTGCTGTGAATCACCATTTTCAATCGTTCATAATATACAATGTAATATCATTATGAATTTAACCTAAAAATGGGGTCCTAACGAGGCAAACGAGCAACAATCCTCTGTTCACAAATAATTTTTATTGTAACTACATTATTATTCAACACCGACAATACATCCAAAAAAATATTATTTTTTAATGTTAATGTGATTAAGTATAGGTGTAGTTTTACAATACGAAAAAAAAATAACAGCAACAAAACTAAAAATGTGAATACAAAAAAATAAAGTACATCTGTGGACAACTATAAACCATAACTAACGAAAATATTATTCTGAACAGAGTTCAGTTAATACTGTTGCTTCGTCAACAATATATATATTTCATACTATGGTAAAATAATAACAACAATAATAGTAAATAAAGCATGTACTTCTTTTGTTAAATTAAATATCGTATTTTTTGTAAACTTTATATAAACTGTAATTTACACAAAAGCCTACGATTGCAACAATACAACCAAACTGAAAACACTTACGAAAACAAATAGGTTGTCATTTTATTTTATCACATTTATCATGAGTTTATCAAAAAGTGACCACTATCTTTTATCAATATCGTTACAATCATTATAAAAATAAAAAACAAAAAACATTAATTGTGTTAAGAATTTATGATTTTCAATTTTTTTATTCATTCACGTGAAATTAGTTCTAAGTAAGTTATTTAATATACTACAAACATTTATTAGGTACTTATTAAAATATGAATGTTTCAAATTTTTTTTTAGCTGTTGTCATAGACAATGTCGATTGGATTGTCTATCAGCCTTCATGAACATCCCCAAATGACGAACCCTGCGGTAACATATTCAGTATTATATAAACAATTAAATTTTTCTTACATTAATTCAGTGTAAAATTATTGCAGTTTGATAATAATAAACAATGTCTCTTCATAATGAACGATTAAAAATACATACAGAACTGTGTGTATAGTTGGCAGAGGTCAATGCAGCGGTGGTGGTTCCATTCATCATTGGCGAACTTGGGGCCTGAGATCCATCCGACAACAATGATCTGTTTATTTCTGTTTTTATTATTACCATTATAGGTAATAGCTGCACCAAAAATATATATGTTTTCTTTAAAAAATTATGATTTGAGGAAACAAAATAGAAGCTTGAACACATTTCAATGTTATATTATAATGAAATTTAAATTAAGTACTATTTTTATATAACTCATTTAGAGCAGGAGGATAAAATTGAGGTAGTCAATAGGTGTCCTTGTGCTTAATAAACTAACACAAAATTGTAAAAAATGTAATACAGTTAAACCTGGCTAAATCGAATACCTTAATAAACCTAAATAAATGTTGTTCACTTGCAAAAACATTGATTACTCGAAAGAAATAATATATATAACTCGAACATCCTGTGTTCCAAATATAGTTGAATAATGATGGATAATTTGTATAATCAATTTTCAAATCAGCTTGTGCCTAATCATTTTTTAGCTGTAAAATTAAAAAAAAATAATAACAGTACATAGTGTTTAATTATATGTATATATAATAATTAAAAACTAATATGTACATACATTTTAAATTCTAAATCAAATTTTTCTTAAAAACCTTAGAAAGTCAAAAAATCGTATTTTGACTTATCGAAGTTCCACTATAACTATAAATAAATACTGTTTGCAAATAATTATTCTTGTAAGCCTGAGCTAGAGAATAAAGATAATTAATTATGGCCTTTTATACTTTTGTGACCTATACTATTGTGTCTTGTCACATTTCGGTTAAAACTATAAATTATTACTAAATTACTTTATTATTCATTGTTGAAATTTCTTAGAATTTACGATTCAACATTAGCTAATTTACAAATTCTTAATTGATATGCATCTAAAGGATATCCATGCTCATTGTCAATCTCATTGACTCTAGTATTATACAGAGGACTCACTGGTATCAATTTTTCCAGAAAAATAAACCACAAGATAACTAAATACACTAAATTACCATAAACTTTGCAAAGTACAAAATGGATGCATTTTACAATTTCGAATTAACTTAATTTAGCAATAGTGTAGCTTACTGATAATATTTTATTTAAATTGTGAAATGACTACTAGAAAACAGTTATACAAGATTTCTGTGTTTTCTAGAAATAACATGTTTCCCGGGAACACAAAAAAAAAATGAAGCTGATCAGGATGTTATAGCAGCCACACAAAGTGGACCAACAATATATAAATATTACAGCTATTTATGAGGCCATTTCAAGTTTTTACTCGGCCAACAAAACTCATCTAAAAGTCTCTCTGTTTTCTGTAATAATTAATTATTTAAACATGTAATTTTTGTGTGAAAAGAAACTAACATACATTTGATATTACAGTTGGACCAGTAGTAGTTACTGTCTGTAATTTGGTAGTATACAACAAAATACTAGCTGTCATAGGAAGATTCTAAGTTGACAAAAAAAATTGAAACCATCCAACCAAAATTAGGTACTGTAATTTATTAATATTTATAATCATTCCTATTTGATAACAATCATATTATATTTAGATCTAATTGTTCAAATAGACCTGTTGCAATGAGTACATACCATTAAAATGATACTGGGAAGATTAAAAACATTGATATAGTTACAATTTGAATTGTCTAGGATTGATCAAGCAATTGGTTGAATGTAATAATTAGGTATGTACTCCTTTTTTTTTTTTTTACAAGGAGAAATTATTTTGTAAGTACAGCTTCAAAGTGATATCATAGATGATTTATGAATCGCATAACATATAATTTTTGACAAAATTGAATAAAAATTAATCTAAATCTGAAATTATAAAAAAATTAATTTTTAAATTTTTTCATAGGAGGCTACTGTATTACCGTATCTACCTGTGTTTTATTGAATTTTGACTTGAGCTTATCAAATTATTTCAGAATAGAGCAGTCACTTTTTATGTTCAAGCAAATCATTCAGTACTAATGGGAATTGAGCTGCCATGTTTATGGATTAGTTTGTCAGCAGTTCTACCAAAATAAAAACCAGTTTACATTAAAAGTAAATACTTTGTTATATATTTATTATATAAGTACATGCTAGCACAAATATTAAAATATCATGTATATTAAAACAAATTGTTTGAGATTAATACTCAATAAAGTACAAAAATTTAAAGTAAATTAATAAAAACAACAATTTATAGGTTTTAATATAAAATTAACCTAAACACACCTAAATTGACTTACAAACTTCTATATGATATTTTTAAGTTTTTTTTCTTATGATAATTATTGAAGCCTTGTAGTATTTTGTACTTTTATATTTTGTTTAAAACTAAAAATAGAAATATTATTTTTAGAAAATTCACAATAACAATTTTATTAATATATTTTGAACCAATATTTGGAACTGTATAATACTAGCAATTTAGACCTATACTTGCAAATGAGAGTGTGGGACTGAACAAACTTCATGAATCCTCCAGAAATGAAAAGTATGAGAAATAAACCAAAAAAAAAAAAAAAATTGTTTTTGATTTTATCATTGGTCACCTAAATTTAAATTATTTCCAAAATGGTTTGTACCATAAACAGTTTGTGAACCTCTACTTTAAATTGATTCACCAACAGTTCCATTAAAAAATAATATTAGTAAATTCATAGGATTGATCACTAGTAAATATCTGCAATACTTAAATTTTATTTATCAAATAATTATCTAGGATTTGTAAAAACAATTTATAATGTTTGTTGGGCTCTAGAAATTATTACTAAAATATTGATCAGAAAAATAATTATTTCCAATGTCAATTTATTTGTGTTAAACTCTGTATAATTGTGTACACCCCCTAACAAAAAAAAAAACAAAAAAAACTAAAGTTTTAGAAAAGAACAAAAAAGTAGTTTGTATATATGATTCAATTTAAAAAAAAAATCATGATCAGATAATAGAACAACCAAGACTAAAATTGAATACAAAACCATATGAGGAATACTTTGATAAATTACTATTTTTACACAGTGAGTACATCAACTGCATTAGAAGATATGGTAAAATGCAGCAAGATGATGGATTTAAAAAAATTATTATTATGTACAAAATATTAGGGTTGAATATTATTTTTATAATTTGTACATTCAAGATATTTTTGAACTTATTTTCCTTAACCTCAATTTAAATATGAAAAGTTATTATTATTAATACTCATTATTTATATCAAAATCAACAGTATAAGAATTATTTTAAACATACCTCGCAAGAATAATTAAAATTAACCTACCTTTAATTAATTTTGAAGATTTGTTTTTTGTTTCTAATTTTTAAGTTTCTAATAGTTTTTCAGTATACAGTATAATTACAATTAAATTACATTTTTGTAACAATGTTAAGGAAAATAAACTTAAAAAAATGTTGAATCTATTGATAGATTTTTAAAATAATAATGTTCTGTGTTAATATTTTTTAATTTTAATAAAACTTCTTTAATCTCATTTAGTTTTACAATTTTTTCAGCCTGGTTCACATGGTCAAACATTTGACTGTGAACCAAGTTTACAGATGGAATTTGTTTACTCCTAACGTTCAGAATAGTAATTATTCAATGTATTCCTTATATTAATTTTATTTTCAATATTTTCAGTTTGTATTATATTATTGTGTACATATTTTCAACATGTACACAATTAAGTACTATGGGTTTGGTGTTGTATTATCATGTTAAATGTTCACAGGTAAAAACAGAAAATTCAGAAAAAATCTTACAAGTTGTTGCAGACCATGAGATAATAAAAAATGAATGGGGAATTTGAGAATGGTAAAAAAACATTAATCATCAAATCATAGACAGATGAAAATATTGACTGTTGAAAATAATGAAATATAGGCAGCCTCAAAGCATTTAAAATTTGAATTTCTGATATAATACTTTATGAATAACATTTTAATTTTTATAGTTATAAAAATTATTTAAAGCCTAATTAAAAAAAAAAAGTAAATAACCCAGATAGAAAAATTCATAATATAATATTGTTAACAATGACATTTCATTTTTAATGATTAATATTATTTAATGACTTAAATAATTTCAAATTAAATACAAAATTAATATTATAGAAAACTGTTTGACTGCAATGCAATTATTCTTTATAATTATAATATTTTTGTTTAAAAAAATAACATTAAAACATAATTATTCTTATTATAATTATAATTGTTTAATTTATCAATATTTACTTTAGTACCTAATAATAAACTCGTTTGTCTATATTTTTCTTTTTGATGTTTCTTCACAGTCAACATTTAAATCTGTTGATATTTCATACTTTTTGGTATTTTGATTGTAGAATTTTAATTTATTTAATGTTTCAAGATATATCTTTTAGTTTAGTGAAGTAATGTATCTAGTATTTGTATATTTGATAAAATATAATTTTTGAAATATTTCATAATTGTTTTAAATTAAATTACAAGGTAGATAATACCTACCTCACATTGAATATAAATAAAAAAAAATTATTTCATTGAATTATACA